>CM021103.1:308609214-308630730 GCA_007115665.2 Sequoiadendron giganteum
AAAAGATTTAGAAAGGTTGAAAAATTAACCATTATCCGAGAATCTGGACTCCTTTCCTTTCCGGGTGACTGGTGTCCTTATAAACTTAGTTGCACTAAGTCCTAACATACATGAGTCCATAGATCTTGAACTGGCAATTGGCCTTTATAAGGCCTAAAATCATAAGATACCAAACTGCTCTGTTTTATAGATAAGCCATCCCTGCAACCCACTTTTGATAATTTTTTTGGTCCTGCAACCGAGTAAATATTTCCTAATGATGCGCTGCTGAAGCAGAGTAGCTCTAATAATAAGTGGTTCACAATGAACAATAATTGCATTAAGCGTTTGAAATGGGGTTGCAAGTTAAGTGGACTTGAGAAAATGGGTGGTTACTGGATTTGAGTCTAGGCTAAAGTAATGCTATGATTGCAAGTGGGTCATTTGAGCTCCAGTTAGATGTGTGAAAAAGGTTACTTATATCCAAAATATTATATTGGATAATAGCCCAAATACAGACTCAAATCATATGGCAGGCTTTTGATGTTCTTGTAGTCAGGCTCTGCACCCCGGTGCTAAATATACATCTTATTTCTGTTTTCAATAGTTTGCGCTGCAAATTCTAAGAAATTTATCAATACCTCCCAAATGATTCACTAAATTAACCTTTTTTTTTCAATTAGGATTGCTCACCAGGTAGAAATATCTTTAGTAGTTTTGATCATGTATTGCACCTTTGAACTAGAGTTCTAAGCCTTGGGAAACAAAAATCAAATTCGATCTTCCTTTGATGTCCACTTGGTGTCAGAATTGAAGTTATTTAGAGGTTGGTAATCTGTTTTCATGAATGCAATATAATGCTATAAAGCGAAATAAATAAATCCAAATTTATTTTTTATCTCTTCTACCGTGAACTGAACAACAGTCGACTTTTTTGCTACTCGATGAATTTAAAGCCTTTTGCGGAAAACTAATGAAAGATGTAACTCGATTCGGTCTGCCTACTTGCCATACTGAATTGGCCCTAAAGATAATCTCAACAGTTATTATGGTTGACTTCTTTTTGTAAAGTTTTGAAGTCTATCATAAGCATATCTATTCAGCAAAGTGAAGATTTGAGTTTGTTTAGAAGCCATGAAAGCAGTCTTGCTTAGAAGACCAACTATTTTCTCTTCATTCTGTACAGATGGGAATGGGAAGTGCATTGGAAACACTATGTGGACAGGCCTATGGGGCAAAGGAATTTCATCTGCTTGGGATTTATGTGCAGAGAGCAATTTTTGCTCTTTTCTGTGTGAGCATACCACTTGCTGTGGTGTGGGCTTACATGGGCAACATTTTAATTGCATTAGGACAGGACCCTTCAATATCTTTTGAAGCAGGGAAATTTGCCAGATGGCTGATTCCCAGTCTGTTTGCTTATGCAGTTCTTCAACCCCTTCTAAAAGTTCTCCAGTCACAAAGCATTGTCTTTCCCATGATGCTATGCTCTGCAATTACTTTGTGTTTCCATGTTCCCATCTGCTGGGCTCTGGTACTTAAAACTGGATTAGGCAGTAAAGGGGCTGCCTTGGCGAGCAGCATTTCCAACTGGGTCAATGTGGCACTTCTTTTACTATATATAAAGTTTTCACCTGAATGCAAGAGGACATGGACACCCTTTACAAGGAAGGCTTTGCATGATATTAAAGATTTTCTCAAGCTTGCCATTCCATCTTCACTGATGATCTGGTATACTACTTTAATATCTTAGCTGCAAGATTTGGTCCAAGTTAACTATGTGATATGTCATAGCACTTCTGTTGCTAATATACTTTAATCTTAACCCTTTGGGTATTCAAATTTCATAGCATGTAAAAAACAATTTAGCAAATAGGCCAGATCAGGTTTTGTTCATTATACTATACTGCAAGTTGTTAACTGTGCATGACAGATTATACCAGAATTTTTTTCTAAACTTATTCTGGCAGTTCATTATTCTATGGCCATGCACAGCTTGGAGTATTGGTCCTTTGAAATGCTTGTTCTCTTGTCAGGCCTGTTGCCCAATCCAAAACTTGAGACATCAGTTCTTTCAATCTGGTATGTATGTGTAATGTGAGAATTTTAATTATGAAGTTTGAAATGAGAATTTTAATTATGAAAGAATTTTGATAGGGGCATTTTATTGCATCTACTTACTTTTTATAATTTGCAGCCTTAACACTGGTACTCTAGCATATATGATTCCCTTTGGTTTTGGTGCTGCTGTAAGGTTAGTACATTTTACAACTAACTAGTAAATTACTACCACTACTATTAGTTGTAGAAGATATTAGGATATCAAAGATTTAATCCAAATCATTTTCAATTAAAAAAAATTGTAATAATTGCATGGCAGTACACGAGTTTCAAATGAATTAGGAGCTGGACGTTCACATGCTGCCCGCTTAGCAGTGTATGTAGTGTTATTTATGGCAATCATGGAGGCAGTCCTGGTGGGATGTCTTTTATTCTCTATACGAAATGTTTGGGGCAATGCTTACAGCAATGAAAAGGAGGTTATTGATTACGTTGCAAGAATGATCCCACTGCTAGCAGCCTCCTCACTTTTGGATGGAATCCAAGGCTCTCTTTCAGGTTCATATTTACCCTCTATAATCAAATTTGAAGCTACAAAAATAGTTATCTTGAAGTCATGATGACATAAATGAGAGCCGCAAAAAAAATATCTGTTGAAGTAATGGTTTTTTGAAAATAATATTTCAGGCGTTGCTAGAGGATGTGGGTGGCAAAAATTGGGTGCTTATATCAATCTTGGGGCATTCTACATAGTTGGCATTCCTATAGCTTTCCTTTTGGCCTTTGTACTACATATTGGTGGCAGGGTCAGTTACCCTTCCCCCATTGACTTGCTTTGCAAAGCTCTGAAATTTATGTTTTCAATGCTTAAGAGATAGATGAGAACTTTGGTAAAAATTTTATGGTTCTTACCTGTCAGAGTAAGATTTTTGACAGAGAAATGATATAAAATGTTGTATCCTGAAAATAAAACAGTTATTGAAATTCTAGTTTTGATGTTCTGATGCAGTGCCAACTCAAACTAGAAACATTCAAGATTCTTGTATTACTCACAGCAAGCAGTTAAGGAAGAAAACATCCACGGTTGACAGTATACAGAAAATATCCAGCAAATCTTATATTTACAGATAAGAAAAAGACTATACATAAGTGAGGACTTCCGTCTCATAAAAACTGACTCACAGCAAATTCATTCCCCTATCCTTTCAATCTAAATCATTACATATCTTCCACTTTTACTTTCACCTCCACCGGCTTATTTCCATCTCCTAGTTTATTACTAACTTTCTAAAAATAACAGTGTTCCATGGGGACGCGTCTGTCTCCCCCTCCCCCCCCCAAAAAAAAAAACCCCACATTTTCTAGATGTCCCCGTCTCAGAGACTTGGGGACTTGTGGGGGGACGTCCCCCCACCATCCCACCACTAGTGCCACTGTCTTCAAGATGCCACTAGGACTTTGAGGATGCCAGGATGTCCTCAAGATGTCTAGGGAACTCCTAGTTGTCTTTGGACTCTCTCGAAGACGCCCAAGCATCTCTTGTGAACAAATGACCAAAAAACAAATCTTTAAAAAAATCAAAATTTTATGTGCCCAAGGCCAAACATTAATAGCCTATGGGCCCCACCCAAACCCCACAAGCTCTATAAACCTGCCTCCTATCCTTATTTTAATTCACAAAAAACAAATCAACAAGAAGCTAATAGTGTGAGTGTGAGAGTGAAAGCTACAAGTGTAAGGTGAAAGAGTGAGAATAAAGAGCAAGAGGGTTGAGGAGGAGCAAGATGAAGAGCAAGAAGAGGAGTGATGTCAAGTTAAGGTTCACTTCAAAATTCAAATTCTTAAAACTACTTTGCCAAAGTTTCATTTGTAATTCTTAAACTTATACATCTTTTTATAACTATACTTTCAAGTACTATATGTATTATAGTGTCGCCACCTCGCCATCGTCCCCTTGCTGTACCCCCACTGTCCCCAAACTTAGGCCCTTGGTCCCCCCGTCCCCTTGTCCCCCTGTTAGAAACTCCATGGAACTATGAAAAATGGAATCCACATGACTGCTCTACCCCAAATGTCTGAGTGATTAAAAACCACCTCTAAATTTAGCAAATACAATTCAACATGCCTCTTGATTCTGATAAATTGGTTTGTCCTACTACCTAATTCTAAGTAGTCAATTTGCAACATTCTCCTCTCTTCAAAATTTTGATCCTCCAGGTGTAAAGCTAATTTATATTAAAACAAAGTTAACACACTAAGAGACTTATGAACTTAACTACTACCTTTTTTTGTAATTCAAGATTGCTTTTACCCCAGGATGCTACTACATCAAACATCCAAGTAAGAATTTGGGCTAGATGGTAGACTGTAGAACCATCCTTTTGACCTAAATAATAAGTCCATGGTTTGTCCTTGTACCAAATTAAATACCTTTGCTATACTTCACATATCTTCTTCATTTGCTTCCAACCTCTAGTTGGAACAAATATCATCCACCTCTGCTAATTTGTTATCTCTTTTTCTAGCTGTTTGAAGGTTTAATGTTCCTCCTCCACTGAAAATCGTCATTGCTCTTTGCACCACTTCTACCACCCTTTGTTGCACTTGTGCATTAACCATACAAAACAAAAACTCCCAAATGAGTTTCCTCGTTATCTACATTAGGCCATTTAGGCATGCTTTCAATTTCATCTTTTGTGAAGAGATCTTTGTTTCCGAACTCTACATGATGTTTGCAAAAGAGTTCCCTTTTTGCATTGTCCTCCTTTGCTACTGTCATGTCCCCAATTTGATTTGAAATTCAAATTTTGCAAGGGCAGGAAAAAGTGTTTTTGAACACTAGTTTTCATATTTTAATTAAATACAATAATAATATTTTAAATAAATAAATAATAAATAAAATAAAATAAGAATTCTTTTGGGTCAGCCTAGTTTGGAGGAGGAAAAAAAGGGAATAAAAAAAATTAATTAAGGGAAAGGGGTCGTCCCCCTTTTGAGGCCTTAATGTGGCTTTAAAAGATAAAAATAAATATATTAAGCTGGTCGGCCTAGGTGTGAAGGAGAAAATTATTGCATATATATATAGTCTTGAAGTTCAATTCCATTGCCCAAGGAATTATTTCCAGCATACTTATCCTTAGGAGCAGATTTGGATTATGCATTAGGACGAAAACCCTATTGCATATTAGGGGAGTTGGACAAAAACCTAGCTCACCTTCTGGAGGATTCGTGACAGAATCCTACTTGGACTTCAATTAGATATCTTTGGAGGTTTGGAGCTGATTTGCATATTTAATTTTTGGATCAGATTAGAGCATTAGGCTTGGGATGGTATTTTGGATTCATTTTGCATTAGGGCATCACCCTAAGTTGGAGCACCACCTTTGAGAAGGGTGATTTGGCTTTTGGAGGCGATTTCATCATTGTTTAGGGTTT
This sequence comes from Sequoiadendron giganteum, assembly GCA_007115665.2. Taxonomy (NCBI): domain Eukaryota; kingdom Viridiplantae; phylum Streptophyta; class Pinopsida; order Cupressales; family Cupressaceae; genus Sequoiadendron; species Sequoiadendron giganteum. The sequence goes on from CM021103.1 coordinate 308,614,690, forward strand.
CTAAACCCTGACCCTAGCAATAGCCCAAGCACCATCATTGTAGAGGGCTTGTGAAGCATCATTCTACATCATTTTGGTATGTACAAACCTACTATGAGGTCTGATTTGTAATTGGTAGGATTCTAGGATGTAATTGGGCATGTTTGAGCCTATTCAAAAGTTTTGATTTGTAGTAGTAGACTGATTAATTCAGAAGTCAGATTTGTCCCTATTTTTATTTGCATTTGGATGTCATAAATTGTTAGATGAGTTCATGTTTGAAGATATTATTATGAGAGTTTATTATGGCTTTATTATTTGAGCCTTTTAGATGCATATTTGTTTGCTGTTCTTACTTGTTTGAAAGCAAAAACTTAGATCAGAAAACAAAAGCGAAGAAAATTAGGGCAGAATTCTGAAAACAAAAGTGAAGAAAATTAGGGCAGAATTCTGAAAATAAAAATAAAAATTTTAGGGCAGAACCTATTGGGGATTTTACAGTGGTATTAGAGCAGCAATCTTGCCAACCTGCGGGTCTGATTTTGAGAATGCAGATCTACAATGGACACATGAGTGAAAGGGAACCTTGGAGAAAGAAAATAGATTGGCAACCTAAATTTTTACCCAAGGAAGAAGACATAGATCCTATCCAAAAGCTATTGTTAAAAATATAGGAGGATCAAGAAAGGTACCCATTTGAAGCCACCAAAATCTTCGACCAATATCAAGGAATGTCCAAAGAAATCAAATCTCTACTTTCTTTTGATGGTTATTTGAGATTCCTTGAATGTAGAAACCCGAATAAAAGAGGACTTTATGACTACATAAGATGAAAGAGGAAAGGAGAGGAAGATTCAGAAACTGCTAATGAGGAGGTCAAGGAACAAGACCCAAAGAAATCAATTTTGTTGGAGGAAATGAAGTTTGAATCACAGCCAGAATCACCAGAAATTACCATTAAAGAAAGGATAGAAAAGCAAGAGGAATCACTCGCTTGTGACTTGCAGCCTACAAGTGATCATGAGAAGGACAAAAATCAGTTAGTATGCAGCCCTAAAGAAGACATGTTCAAGAGTTCATTTCAGCCTTATGAGGACAAGGACAAAGGAGATTCACCTATTGAAGCTACTAATGAAGAGCACATGAAGATTGAAGAAGATACCGCCATGGAGATTGTCAAACCAACCATGTTAGGTCAGCTACATGAAGATATGGAGGATCACTTGGTGGTTAAGGAGGTTATAGCTATGCATACTCTTTCTAGACCAGCCAATGAGGAAGATCATGATGTAGAAGACTCTACTCATTATTTTGAAGGAGATCCTTTGATGAAGCATGGTGATGACCTAGTTTCCACACATGGATGCAATGAAGAAGAGGCCATGAAGGAAGCTAATTTGGAGGTGCACATTTATGAAGATCAAACAAATTTTTTGCATGGGTCTCATAAGTCACATCACTTGGAAGGACAATTGAAGGTAAACGAAGGTAAGATTGTGGCAGACCTAGCTCATTTTGATCATGTTCATAAGATGATGGTAGCTTTGTGTTGAAAGGCTCTTGGGAATCATGCAGATTTTGAAGGAGGTATATCTCTTGATGATTTGCACAAATTCAAGGAGGCTTTTCTGGTAGTGAAGCCAAACTACCTACACTTACTTGCTGATAGAGATCATCTCCTTACACTTGGTGAGATATAATCGGATGCTTTGAGAAGAAAAGAAGAGGAGGGGGACACGCTCACTCTTGAGCTTGAGGATGCAATGGATTCCTTGAGGAGCACTCAAAGGGCTCTTCAAGAGTTAGAAGATCATGAGGATATGCTTTGTTGGAAGATGACAAAGGGTGGAGACATGGAGGAAGGACATAGAGGATCCCTTGATGAAGTCATGAAGATAAAGGAGATCTATACACATGAAGATTTAGCTTGCAGACATGGGACAAAAGCTATGGCACATTACACAGACAATTTTCCATTGAAGACATCCCTTGGACCTGCACTAACGAATGGGCACCCATTCATGGAAGAAGAAGAAATAAGGACTAAATTTCTGATGTGTAACAACAGTTCCCTACCTTCACAATATCATGACATGACAACCAAAGGGGTGGAGGTCTGATTCAGATTGGAGGCAAGTGATTTTCAGCTAGAGCCCCCTTTTGGATCTGTACTTGTAGGACATGAACCAAGGAAGAGGACACAATTGAGGAACTATAGGATGGCATGATAAGGTATGACAGCAGGTCTGATTTTCTGATTCATGACAACAGTCCTATTCCTTCCTTCATAACAACTATTGCACATGAAGATAATGAGGTAGAAGAATCTTACAAGATTGGCACGTGATTTGGATGTGGAGCATAAGGAAGCTATTGAAGTTCAAGCACAAGAAGTCTGAATTTGTTCATCATACCTTGGAGGATGTCAAAGGAACTCAAGACTTGTGTGACGGTTGGCTACAAAGAGCAAAGGAGGCTAAGTTGTTGGCTGCCCAAGCAAGACAACACCTACATGAGGTCAAGGAATGTTGCAATCATCTAGATTATGCAAGGCAACAAAGGGAATCATATCTTAGATCACTACTTCTTCCAAGGGAAGAATGTGTAAAGGTTGAGCATGTAAGGGATGAGCCTCTTAAGGCCAGCAAGGAAGGAGAACATTTAGATTTGGGTGAACATGTAAAGAGTTATGATTTAAAAAAAAATTGTTTGTACACGTAGTTTACATCATGAGGATCACGAGTTACCTCTTTTAGAGAGTCCATTGAAGGATCAAATCATAGATGTGGATGGGATAGTTGAGCATACACCTTTTGGACCAGTCAAATCATAGGTGGAGATATTGGTGGTTCAGATTTGGTTGAGCCTTTGGTCATTCATGGAGAACTTGAGAAGTTTACTTGTGATGAGATACAATCCCATCATATTGATGACTCTTTGGTGACGCATGAGGTTGCCCTACTTTCGGGACTTATGGCACACATCATGGATGCATTTGCTTTTGATTGGAACACACTTGGAGGAATGAAGTTCCAACTGATCTATGATCCAAGCTATGGAGGTATTGTCATCGAGACACTTAGCTTTGTCGAGACACTTAGCTTTGAGTTACTAATGCTTGTGTTCTAGATGGACTATGTCATAAGGATTGGAAGAAAGCATGAAGATCTTGGTGTTCCTACCCTAGTTCATGAGGATCTTATCCATACTTTGTTAGAAGATGGCTATACTACTTTACGGTGCATAGATTTCCTACAAAGTTCTTGGAGGACAACAGTTGTTCGGGAGTTTGGAGGAGAGTTGGATTATCTTCTCCTCCTTGGAAAGTGGGATAGGGATGATAATCTATCATCCTACATCATTGGAGAAACTATTTTCTCCCACATAGGTCTGATTTTTAGTCACGAGGTTGCTATTCTGTTCCATATCAGCAACTTAGGAGGAGTTGTTAGGCATTTCCTTGCACCTATGTTGGGTATTCCTCACATCCATGGGAGATCTACAGGCATTGGAGGGTGGTTTTGTGTTGATAGCACTTTGAGATGCTTTCATCTCCTCATGTCTGATGGATGCAAGGATGTGGTGATTTGGAATTGAAGTGGTGACATCATTGATACACTTTTTCATTGGGATCTTGATGAGTTGCTTCACAACTCACAGGGCATTGATAATTGTATCAGAGTGGAGCAGTGAAAGCTTGGAGACTTGTGTTTGTGTTTTAGAGTTCACATCTTTCATCACTTGCTAACAAGCATGGCTTTCTTTAGGGCTTCGAATTGGTCTAGTGTTTGGTCCTTGATGGATTTCACATTCTTGGAGGATGGAGCCTTTGAAGATTTGGATGATGTAGGTTTGTTATTGCTTGAGGACAAGCAATCTCGGGAAGGGAGGACTGTCATGTCCCCAATTTGATTTGAAATTCAAATTTTGCAAGGGCAGGAAAAAGTCTTTTAGAACACTAGTTTTCGTATTTAATTTAATATAATAGCAATATTTTAAATAAATAAATAAATAATAAATAAAATAAGAATTCTTTTGGGTTGGCCTGGTTTGGAGGAGAAAAAAAAAGGAATAAAAAATAAATAAATTAAGGGCAAGGGGTTGTCCCCCTTTTGAGGCCTTAATGTGGTTTTAAAAGATAAAAATAAATATCTCAAGTTGGTCGGCCTAGGTGTGAGGGAGAAAATTATTGCATATATATATATATAAGGAGTCTTGAAGTTCAATTCCATCATTCGAGGAATTATTTCCAGCAGACTTCTTCTCCTTAAGAGTAGATTTGGATTATGAATTAGGACGAAAACCCTATTGCATATTAGGGGAGTTGGATAAAAACCTAGCTCACCTTGTGGAGGATTCGTGACGGAATCCTACTTGGACTTCAATTAGAGATCTTTGGAGGTTTGGAGTTGATTTGCATATTCAGATTTTTGGATCAGATTAGAGCAGCAAGCTTGGGGTGGTATTTTGGATTCATTTTGCATTAGGGCATCACCCTAAGTTGGAGCACCACCTTTGAGAAGGGCGATTCGGCTTTTGGAGGTGATTTCATCATTGTTTAGGGTTTCTAAACCCTAACCCTAGCAACAGCCCAAGCGCCATCATTGTAGAGGGTTTGTGAAGCATCATTCTACATCATTTTGGTATGTACAAACCTACTATGAGGTCTGATTTGTAATTGGTAGGATTCTGGGATGTAATTGGGCATGTTTGAGCCTATTCAGAAGTTCTGATTTGTAGCAGCAGACCGATTAATTCAGAAGTCATATTTGTCCCTATTTTTGTTTCCATTTGGATGCCATAAATTGTTGGATGAGTTCATGTTTGAAGATATTATTTTGAGGGTTTAATATGGCTTTATTATTTGAGCATATTAGATGCATATATGTTCACTACTCTTACTTGTTTGAAAGCAGAAAATCAGATAAGAATTCTAGGGTTTTAGCATAAAACAAAAGTGCAGAAAATTAGGGGAGAATTTTGAAAATTAAAAATCAGAATTTTAGGGCAGATCCTATTGGGGATTTTACAGCTACATAATAAATGTTGTGCTTCTGCTTCTTCCCTTAGACAGTCTCATTCCTTCTTCATTTTTTCAAGAAAATGATGATCTTCTAGTCCCTTTTCATCAATAACAGGATTCTCTAGACATCTCTCTAGCTGCTTCTGCTTGTTTGTGTTCTTTAAAACGAATAAATATTCATCACATATGGCACTCCCAAAAATCTCCGTCTTTGTTGCAGCTTTATCTCTAACATAGATTGCTTCCACTACTACAATATATCGAACCTCCTCCTGTGATAGTTGCCATTTCTCTTCATAGCAGTCTTCAAACTCTTCTCCTCTTGCATTGTAATCTTCAATACCTTTGCCTTCTCTATGGTAACACAACACAACTCCATCCCACTCATCCTCTTTATCTTCATCCCATTCATCTACCTCTACTCTTTGAAACTCTTGGAAGATCACATTTAAGGGTCGTTGATCCACTAACAATATTTCCAGCTCTGCAAGCAATTTAATATTTTCCTATTCTAATAGTTCTATTCCTTGGCTAGTCCTTGAATTTCCAGCTTTCCTCTCTAAACATAACTCTTTCTCACGAGGTGAGCATTTATGCTCATTATTCTTTTACACCTTCTCACAACTCTTCAATGATTTTATTGTAGATTTTCTTTTCTTTACATTCTTATTTGTGGCAATGAATCCACACCACCACTCAAAAGCTTACAGTAGAAGGTGGTAAGCACCTAATGTCAGGATCATTCCTAAACCTAAACCTAAATCTCGAGGATTCATTCATGATGACTCTACCTATGTATCCCTTTTTGGGAATCAAAGGCTCCGTAGTTCATACACCAATGATAAAGAGAGTTTATTCTCTCCTCTTGTATGACATCTCAAATATCACTTTTAACTTAGGACTATTAATTAAGCTAAGTTTCTAATTAGTCTACTTACAATAGAATGATAACAACACATTCTGGTCAAGTGTTGGTTCCATACCAATCATGAATGTACAAACACACACAAAACCACATAGGATCAATATCATTCCAAAATCCCAAGTGCACACACAGTAATTGGCTCGATCGTACATCACTTATGCATAGGGTGACTAGTTCATACACACATCACAAGTACAACAATGACTAGCTCATACACACATCACAAGTACAATAGTGACTAGCTCATATGTACCTCATAAGTACATTAGTGACTAGCTCATATGCACATCATAAATACAATAGAAACTAGCTCAAGCATACATCATATATATCTAGTGTGAACGATCCACACATACATCACATGTTCACATAAAGACAAACTAACACAATGGAAGTGGATGTAACCTATTGTATGCATCATCTCTCTACCTAGATCACTAATACATAAGTATGTAAGTAGATCCCACTTGAAAAAGGAATGTTGGTGCATCCCATACTACACCATGGATCCCATCATTTTCATGATCCACCACCATCTATGATGAAAATCAAACATTCCATAAGTATGTCATCCACAATACCTAACACTACTTATTAATCGTGTAGATCATCAAACCACTATATAAGTTACATAATCAAAATGTGCTATGGTTATGCCATAGACCCAAGACTAGCATCTATATTATCAATCACATAGACTAAATTAATAATCAAACTAGAAAATCCTACCTTAGGAAAACAACACAAAGGAAATACACACAATTCTCTTGATACGCCAATGTCAATATTGAACTCTTGAGATGGGTCGATCTTGGTAGTCATCGCTTGCATGTTGCTGGCCTCCATCACTTGCATGCTGCTAGCAAAAGCTTATCTAAACCCTATAAAATTAGGTAGCTCCTAACATCTATCACTTGCATGCTATTGGTGAAAGTTGACTAACCCTATGAAATTAGGTAGCTCCTGGCATATATCACCTACATGCTACTGGTGAAATCCAACTAACCCTATGATACGGTTGAATACTTCTTTTCGAAGAGCACACTCCCTAACTCCTATCATGCTAGAGAAATGATAAGCTTATCTATAAGCAAGTCATAGGTTTCATAATTTCGGTGATCATTTCAAGATGAGCGGGACAAGCTATGTTAAGAGAATAGTTATCCTCTACCTATGCCCTTGTAAAGTCCCTAACTCAATCCTAGTTGTGATGCCAAGAAGTAAGCTCTTGTATCGATCTCAATTCGGTATTGTGACATTAGAGAGTACCAAGAAATAGATATAAACAAATTATCAAAATGTTTTACACCCTAGTTGATTAATCTAGTTACATTATCGAAAGGGATTTGGTAAAATATTCAATAATGGTATAGGTTTGGGGATGAATTTTACAAATACATAAGAATCTCAATGAACCCATGTGAGATGGCCTCTACTCAATATGTACACATAAACAAATACTGACTTACAAAGTAACCAAATCCACTCACTTCATTCAAATTGTCATTTAGAACACACTATTCAAAAACATATTCTTTATGAGATAGATACAAGGGTAAATCATCAACCTTAGTCATTAATAATTATAGTTTTTGCTTATAGATGGCATAGGCAATCCTAAGGAATGTCATTCCAAACTCAACCCAAAATTAGACACATATCTACAACAAGTGGATCATCTATAGCAAATAAGAATACCCATTTTTCACCTCATTAGATCCTATTAGCCTAATTTTATATCATTATTAGATATGAGTTATCAAGTTTCCTTAACTCATTCATAACCATCTAATGCAAATTTTAGCCTTAGACTAAAGCATATTGAAGAGGGAAGGTCAAACAAGTTTTAGAACAACCACAACCTTGGAGTTATCCCCTAAACCCTCCCCTATAGACTTGAGGTCACAGGGGCATCCTTCACCCAAGGATTGTCTACATATGTGCTTCCAAACGGGATCAAAGTTGCATATAGTCATCCTAAAGATATTTTAATCTATTTAATACTCATTAATCAATTTTTTTTTAAGACTTGTAAGCAATATACTATAATTATAGAACAAAATTTATATGACTCTAATCATTCAATCAGGTTATTTATACATGCTTCAATAGTTTCTTCTCATACTTCGATAATGAGCAATACCATTCCATTACATTATTTTAGACAAGGTTGAGTGATACCCTTATTAACTAGGTTTTGTCAATAATACTATTATCCAAGATATCTCTCCGAGCATGGAGATCCAAACATACCTAGGTACAAGTTGCCATGCAATCCTAACTCATTCTAAGAAAATGACCTTGGTAAAGAGTGTATGTCTATATAAAGTAGTAGTCAAAATATTGTCACCATGCAACAATCTAGTACAACTATAGTAGCCTTCTCTTAATTCACCTAATAGTTCCAATAATAAAGTCATTATCCCCTACATTATTAAGTAACTATAAGCCAAATCTCTCAACCTATTAAGTACATATTGAACAAGCAAGATAATGCTAATAAGACGTTTACAAAACATAGCATTCTAAGAAGCATATATGAACTCCAATAGATGTAACTAGGGATTCTACAAGGATGCCATCTCATACCTAGGCCCAACAAATTAAACCAAAGAATGATGTCATTTACACAAAATAATGAGCATAAATATATCCCTTTAACTTTTGAAGGATAACATTTCATTATGGGGATTTTAAGGATCTATTTTCTAATGTCCTACAAAAGCTACCAAATTCTCTTAACATCGAACATTATGTACTTACGTGGTCGCTAAGTGTAGCATGTCCATTCCTCACCTTGTTGGTATTTCAAGAACCTTGAGCTTCCATTTTATTAGCTCTCTAAGCACTTCCAAATGCCTTCATTTTGTTGGAAAAAGGTCTTTAGCATGATCAATCCATAAAAATCCATATTATATCAAAATACTAGTATGGCCTCCAATCATCCTATTGTTAGAGCTCCTACTTGACTTTTGAACCTCAATGTCTTATCTCTTGCTTACCTCACTGGCTACTAATATCTAGGAGCTAAGAAGACTAGATTAATTTGTAGTTTTGGTGTTGTTTAGACTTCCATCTTTGTGCAAAACTTGTTCCCAAGCTCTCATTTTGGAAAAAGCAAGAAAGGAATTGATGTAGCCATGGATTTTGTCTTTACACTTGGTAATTACATTACACTTGGAAATTTCATTCACTTGAAAGTTCCTAAAGTCCTCAAAAAATCCATTTTGTGAGTATCCTACAACCGGTGCAGTCTATGAGACCATAATTCTTTGAGGCATTTGTCCAACCTAGACATGCCTTATCCTGGCCTCTACATTTCCTTTGCATACAAGTCTACCAAGGCAATTGGAACAACCCTTGTGCTCTTATTAACTTCCATCCATATGAACATGGTTGTGCAATGACTCAAGAATGAAAGCAATGCCTATATGTAAATGGCACGTCATGTTCTACCATGCATTGTGCCACATTTTTAACTACTGTTTATTTATGTGCACTAGTCTTATGGCCAGACCACGATCCTTGGCTGCTCCTTCCATTTTGAATCAAATTCCTTTTTCATGACCTACACAGTAGCTGTATCAACTTTTTCACCACCATATCACCTCTTAAAGACCTTGATACATTCTAGAAGATTCATTGGCCTTTCCCTTCAACTAGATTCATCTACAACAAACACAATATGTGAAGCCATCCTCCTCTAGGTAGTCTAAGGTGTGATTGTTGCAGTTGCAGGTAAATTCATTGTTACTAGTGGGAAGCATTTGTAAGCACTACACCACAATAATGGTAAAATTCTAAGTGAACTCCTTTTACTCAATGAGAACAACACCTCTGGCTACCAAGTTGTATATCAAAGACCGTCGCTCCTACTTCTCCGAAGGAGTCTCCCTATCCTCTTAGGCTTAGCAAATGCCCATAGCCTATTTGAAAGCTCTCACAGTCAAAGGTTATGAACTTTGGATTTACACTTGCCAACTCTGTTTGCTTGAAACTTTATGAAGCCTTTTCAACCATTTGATTTTCTTATATCTTGCAATCATGATACTCCACAAGAAGGCACTCTTTAATGCAGTGAAGGCTACCCATACTCTTCATGTGGTGCCCATGCCTTATTAATGGCACAATGCCACCAATACTTCTGATCCATTTAATTCTTATTGTTCACACCCACCATGCTCATGCTTTAACTCTCCTCTCTGTCCTCTTTGAATGGCATTTTAATTTTAGTTATTTATTTGTTTGTTTTTCCCCATAGTCATCCACTATGGAAGTGGCTGACATGGGGATGTGACATTATTATTGCATGCCTCATACTCCTCCAACATGCACCATGACTCTTCCAACTCAAACGCTAATTTTTGCAACTCCTTTTGCTGGTCCTTGGTTTGCTTTTGCCTCTGCCTTTGTCTTATTCTTTATTCCAATTTAGTTATCCTCTTTCTTACATTATGATAAAACTCCATCTTTGCATCTACAGCTATAACTATAGTTGCCCATTAAACCATTAAAATTCTTCTCACAAAGTCTGCTAGAACTTAAGCTATTTCATGCATTGTAGACATGTAATTTCCACAATCCATGTTGTTAGTATTTCATGCATGGCAATAGTCTTCCCCACACTAGACCTTCCTAGAAATAAGACACTCTCTCCATAAGGTAGACGGTAACAGACTATGCCAACATGGTTATTCACTACTCAGCCAACCCTACATTTCAAACCAACTATCATGCCTCTTTTCTTTTTTGGCTCCTACTAAAATTTATTTTCCTCCTTCAACATATAAATAGATTAAAACATTCAGGCATTCCACATAGCAGCAGTATTACAAGATGGAAGGGATTAAATCTTCCCACAGTCTCAACAGCATACAGAGGTACTCTCCACATGATCTCTCTCTCTCTCTCTCTCTCTCTCTCTGCACATGGTTATTGTTGAGGGACATTTTTGTTGATGTTCAAGCAGCGTTGGGTTGCTACTTCCAGCACTCTGCAAAGGCAATTCAAATGATAGCCTAAACGGCTATTTGAATTGCAAGATTATATTTTTGAAGGCTCAATATAATGAAGTGATGTGATCTCTCTAAAAGGCCGACATCATGCGAATTCATTAAGAGATAATTAATAATTGTTATTAAGTGAGGCCGACCTCATTTATGAAGGGACGAAATTATTTAGAGTTATATCTCTTGGTTGGAGGCCGGCATGAAGTATCAATGGATGCGTCTCTCCCTTCCCACTTGTATATATATTTGATGGAGTTTCCTTGTTATCATTGATTTTGATTAAGCATGTTCGCATTATGCAGAGGAGTTTGATCTGAGCAGCAGATCATCATTTGTATCAGTAGATCGATCTCTGGATTATCACATTCATTCTGTATTTGCATCTAGGAGAGGTGCTAATTATTCATTGTATTAAATTCAGCATTGTGTAGTGCCTGAGTTGTAAGCAAACTTCTGCTCTTAATAATTCAATATATAAGAGATATATTGGCCGGGTTTTTCTCCCTCAGGTTGGAGGGTTTTCCAAGGGTATCTTGTGGTGTTCATTGTCTAATGTGTTGCATTTTCTGATTGCTTTCATGTCTAATCTTAAATTCAACATGGTATCAGAGCGAGTCAAGAAAAGATCCGATCAGAAATTGATTGCAAGAAGAAGTACTTGTGAGGCGGGCGATAATATCTATCTCTGAAGGCGGTATTCTTCAATGACATCTTACTGGTCTTACTCTCTGCGCATCCTTACTTGTGTACCGAAGGTGGAGATTCGGTACTCTGTTGAAAATTATTGACGTTGGCAGTATTAGCGATTCAAGTGTTGATTCCTCTGTTAATTACAGGAGCCTTTGTACTTTCTAGACAGGAGTTATGTTTGGAGCATCGCCATTACATTCTTATGCCGGAGACAAATCCTGAGGAGATTTCGCGTGGCATCTTCTTCAAGTATTTGAATGCGGGAGAACATACAAAATGTTCTTATATCCATTTTGTCTTCCTGTGTGGAGACGGGAAACCTTATCAACCGACATTTACCGTTGATGTTCCTATTGGCATTCGATAGTGCCATAGAGTCATATATGGTCTTTGGTTAGAATCGGGACTCCCTTATCTTCAATATCTCATATTGCTGGCAATGTGTTTGTCTAAGCATTGAAGGAGCGGATCTGTTAAGTATTTATGGTATTGTGAATTCATGTCGTCTCCACTATTATTGGCGATCACTGGCAAAAGGTTTGATAATCTGTTGCAAATGCTTAGTGGTGATTTCATTCCAAAAGATCGATAGAAATTTTGGCATTCCATGAATATTAAAGGAAGTCGATTTTTTGAATAAGTCAAAATTGGTAGAACAAGACAAATTGTGGTAGTTGTTTAAAGTCAAATTTGGAAGACAAAGTCGATTATTAAGAGCGCCGCTTCATGGAGACGTCACATCTGGGAGATATCGCACCACCTCTTGGCAACCTCGTGGAGTTTATTTCAAGACGTTTGAGTTAGAATGTCAGAGGTCGCGATTTGGTGAAGTCGGGTATCATCTAGTGCACATTCGAAGCCCAAAGAGTAGATTTGTTTTTTTTAAGCCATCACCACTACTACAGCAGGACATTCTTCATCACCTTATAGTTCGTGGATTTTGTATGCTAAACAAATTGCCTGAGCGAAGAATCGATTCACAGATGGTAGAAGGCAGAATCTGAAGCATTCGTGGCCCCTCATTTGCAATTGGCGCAGCTATTCTAAGTAGTGTGGATATACTCGAAGGAATCTATCAACTTTGGCATTGTTGGTTCATTAGCAATCGGTGCAGCAAGTGAAGTCTGGCATCAAACTATCGTTGTAGATTTGCCTTGCTATCATCTCCAACAACAACGATTAGTATTTACAGGTGTGAAGATTTCTGAGTATGACTCAGAAATGAAAGGAGAATGGCATAATCTGGTGGATTGCAGTTGAAAATGGAGTGCATCGTAAATTTGAATGGTCGAAGACCATGTTCAAATTTAACCCTGCAAAGGACCCGTGTTCAAGCATTGAAGATGGTGGACTGATCTGAGCACAAGAGTAGCGTTCTATACTTTGCATCCATCAGAATATTTAAAGAGATAAGTATTCTTTGTTTGTTGAGTTATATCTTTTATGTTGGATCTTGTAATTAGTAAAGAGAGATAGTGGCTTCTCGTGAATTGTGTTCACTAGCATAAGATCCTTTGAAGATTTCATGTATTCATGCTATAACCTGAGATAGTAAACCTTGTATGATTCTAGCCTTGATATTTCTTTGGATAGTTATAAACTGCTTGTAATCCCTCTCTAAAATGCTTCTAGGACAGATCTAGGGGCAAGAAGATGATGAGAGATTGCTTAGTGATGAAAACCTTGAGGCATCTTGTGAGTAAGTCATGCCGACCAAAGAAATGTTCAAGCGTGAACGAGGAGGTCAATCTTGAACTCTCTACAGTTTCAGAAGTATGCAATATTCTCTAAGGCAAGCGTTGCAGGCAATCTTGGACGAAGAGGTCAGAAGGTTGTTGCAGGTACTTAAAGATTCAGAGGGAGCCTACTGAATCTGTAGAAGATGATTGAGGTCTGCAATGATTTCCTGGTGTAGTAGGAAGTAGTCTTCAGTAGGATCGAGTACAACAGAGACCTGTTGTCACCTATTTCACACATCACCCCATTGCAAATGGGGACCCCCTTCTTTTTGCTTTTTGGTTTTTTGCCTTGGCAGCGCAACTGCTTATCACCATTTTATTTACAATGAGGACTTAGAGTTTTCTGGAAATCATCTGAGCCAAGTAGAGAATTCAAGCCTGTATCAGTGCCTAGATATCATGGAAGTGCTCAGAAGGACCGGTAGACGAGGAACGCCATTGCTATGAGTCAATTCTGACAATTCCTCTTTTTCAGGGATTTTGCTTTTCTGCTTTTTCGCTTTTTTGATTTTTGGCATTTTTGGGCCATTGTGGAGTTCCTATTTTTTAGGGATGCTTTCTTTTTTTACTTTTTTCTATTTTTAGAAAGTTTCTATTTCAGGGTCCCACTAGTCATGAAGCCAACCTACCTCCAGAATGAGAGAAATCAAGGAAAATGGCGAAGGATTGATGAGAAATGGCACAAGTCTGAGAAATTCGCCAATGGATGAATCTGGCAAAGCAAGCACCAAGTCCGCCCATACCTCTGGTAGGCCAACTCCAAAGTCCGCCTGGAAGAAGTAGACTGGAAAGACAGGCATGAAGTCCGCCCTTGGAAGGAAACTCATGAAGTCCGCCCACCTTTGGAAGAAGCAAGTATGAAGTCCACCCTTGGCAAAGAGCTTGCCAAGTCCAACCCTGGCAAAGCAAGGTCAAAGTCCGCTCCAAAAGTCAATGGAAGCCAGCCTCCAAAGTCCACCCAAGCCAAGAAGAGATGTAAAAAGGAAGGTGAAGCCCGCCCAAAAGAGAGAAGAGAGATTTGTCTAAGGCATTGGCCAAAAATATGCCAAGTATGGAAGATGGCCAAGCCATCATGAAGTCCGCCCGTCCTCAGCATGATAGAAATTTTCTAAGGCATGGAGAAAAACGTGATTGGCAAGAAGGCTCCCAAGTCCACTCGAGCATGTCCTAGCCAAAGATGAAGTCCACCAAAGGTAAAGATTGGCAAGAGGTTGGCCAAGTCAGCCCAAGGAAGAGGTTGGCCAAGCAAGTGCAAAGTCCGCCCTAGGAAGATGAAAGTGTCTAGCCACCTGTGAAGTTCGCCCAAACGTGGCATGAAGAACTCCAAGTCCGCCCAGCAAAGGAGAATGTCCAAGCAAGAATGAAGTCCGCCCTCCAAGAAAGAACATGGCAAAGGGTATGTAAACTCCGCCCAAGAAAGATGGCAAGCCAAAGACAAATTCCGCCTAGAGGAAGCATGCACATTGTCCAGACCAAGGTCAAAGTCCGCCCAAAGGGAAGTGCACATGGTCTAGCCAAAGATGAAGTCTGCCATGAAGATGTCCAGCCACAAGACAAAGTCCGCCTAGAGGAAAATGTATCTTGTCCAGCCAGCTTCAAAGTCCGCCTTGTCAAAGAGAAGATGAAGTCCGCCAAGAGAAAACTCATAAAATTGGCTAAGTGTTGGTACCTTGGGGAGAGAAAAAAAAAAATCAGAGAATTGGCTAAGTGTTGATACCTTGGAGAATAAAAAATTTGGTTAAGTGTCAAGAAAATTCCCTAAGCAATGAGCAACTTCGCTCAACATGGCCAACCAATCATGAAGTTTGCCAAGGCTAAATTGAAGATGTCCAAGACACAGCCAAGTCCGCTAGGGAGAAAGAAAAAGAATTGGCTTGCCAATGAGGAAGTCCGCTCAAGCATAATAGAAAATTGGCATGACATGTGCCAAAGTCTGCCAAAGTTAGAAACAAACATGGTAAAATTTTCCAAGAGGAAGCAAAAAATGGCTAAGTGTGGAATTTTCCTACAATAAAAGGATCAAATTTTGACTAAGTGTTGGAAAGAAAACAGGAAAAATGAAGAGGAATAAAGAGGAAATGAATAAAATTCTTGCCCAAGGATGGAGTCTGCCCTACTTAGCACAAGCCAAACTCAGAATTGAAGACAAATCCACAGGCAAAGTTCATTCGAGCATAAAGATGGCCAAAATCTTGGCTAAGTGTTGAATGGTCCACATGAAGGCATTACAAAATGAAATTGAATAGCCAAAATTTGGCTAAGTATGGGAAATAATTCACAGAGAAAGTTCCAATTTCCTCCATTTTGGCGAAAGCACAGGAGAGTTCTTCTCCAAATTCAAGGCACTTGAAGGAATTTCAAAGCAGTCAAGAAAGAAAAAAAACTTCAAGTCTAGACTGCTCTAAGAGGAAACTTCCAGACCTCAAATGCAAGTGAGAAGAAGAAATCAAAATCTCAAAGGAAATCCAAGATCAAAGCTAGGAAGGAACAAACACAAAGGACCGAGTCGTTGGCAAAGAAAGATATTCTAAGGCAAGTGCATGGAAAAAGAACAAGGAGACCAAGGAGGACATCCAACACGCTGAGGTGGCGCCTCGTCATCTTCCAACCAATCAAATTGTTCCAAGTCAACATGTCTAGGTTCAATGAACTTGACTTATCCATGGAATTGATTTA
>CM021103.1:308630830-308666377 GCA_007115665.2 Sequoiadendron giganteum
CCCTGATTTTCAACCTCTAAGGCTCCGTTTTGCCTGAAAATTTCATCAGATGATATTCTCTGCCTTGTGAACCTGTTTTGTCAATCCCCTGCCCTGACCTGCTATTTATAGCCACCTGCTATTTATAGTAAGTTTGACTTTCTGACTTTAGTAGCTCCGCTTTGCCTGAAAGTTGCAACGCTTGATCTTGATAGCTTGAGGGTTACTCGGACGCCAACCTCGGGTGCAGACCTGCTATTTATAGCTGCAGGCCCCGACTTTTACTAAAAGCCAGTAAGTTCTCAATTTTGCTCAAATTTTGCCAGCAGGTACCTTGAAGTGTGCTGACATGGGTGGGGTACTTTGTTTCGGCTATTTTTGGATTTTACCCCCTATAAAAGCGGAAACCCTAATTTGATTTGCATGTATCCCGAACGGTCTCCGTTTGACTTCGTTCCTTCTGCATGTCGTTCTGCTTGCTGGACTGGAGTGTTGGGCGGCTGCCGGAGTGTACCTGCTAAAAATAGAAACTGTCTGAAAAGTGACTCATTCACTGCCGGATGGTTTTGTATGTCATATTGCCCGCGGGATCTTAAAAAACCCAGAAAAACCCAGAAAACTGGTCTGCATGCATGCACTGGCTAAAAATAGTAAGTCCTCAAAACTCGATCTTCTCTGCTTGCAAGCCACACCGTTGCGAAGCTCTCGAAAAACCCATGAAGAAAAACCCGACATGCGTTGAAAAACACTGCATGCGAACCCTAAAAATAGCCTCCGAAGGCTGAACTCTGAAAGTGGTTGTCTCGGTTTGCATGTTACATCACTGCGAAGGTTTTGGAAAACCCAGAAGGATTCTCCAGACATGCATCTGAAAAGCCCATGTGGAAACCCTGAAAATGGCTCTTAAAGCCCAAAATGCCAAAAATAGTAAGTCGTCTGATCTGGCTCAAAATTTACGTGTAGACAGCTTGATGTCACTCGGATGCAGTGGAACTGATAGAATTCCAAAATCTCAATAAAATAGTCCCAAATTGAATACTTACTAAAAATAGTAAGTTGCCAGAATACAGTGAAAATTTAGGGGGACTCTGCTGGAAGTCTTCTGACTGCTGCGCTAAGCTTGGATTTCAATTTTATAACTCAGTTTGACCTTAAATAAGCCTGAAGGATGAAAACCCTAATTACACAGACTTAATCGATATTTCAACCTGGGTCAAACAACGGGACAATCCCCGGAAGGACCAGAGACCAGAGAGAGAGCGAACCAAAGCCAAAAGACCAGAATGGAGCAAAATTTAGGGGGTCCCCATCTTGAAGGGGTGATGTGTGAAAAAAGGTCACAACACAACTTAGGGTGATGCCCTAATGCAAAATGAATCCAAAATACCACCCCAAGCTTGCTGCTCTAATCTGATCCAAAAATCTGAATATGCAAATCAACTCCAAACCTCCAAAGATCTCTAATTGAAGTCCAAGTAGGATTCCGTCACGAATCCTCCACAAGGTGAGCTAGGTTTTTATCCAACTCCCCTAATATGCAATAGGGTTTTCGTCCTAATTCATAATCCAAATCTACTCTTAAGGAGAAGAAGTCTGCTGGAAATAATTCCTCGAATGATGGAATTGAACTTCAAGACTCCTTATATATATATATATGCAATAATTTTCTCCCTCACACCTAGGCCGACCAACTTGAGATATTTATTTTTATCTTTTAAAACCACATTAAGGCCTCAAAAGGGGGACAACCCCTTGCCCTTAATTTATTTATTTTTTATTCCTTTTTTTTCCCTTTTTTTTTTTCTCCTCCAAACCAGGCCAACCCAAAAGAATTCTTATTTTATTTATTATTTATTTATTTATTTAAAATATTGCTATTATATTAAATTAAATACGAAAACTAGTGTTCTAAAAGACTTTTTCCTGCCCTTGCAAAATTTGAATTTCAAATCAAATTGGGGACATGACAGTCCTCCCTTCCCGAGATTGCTTGTCCTCAAGCAATAACAAACCTACATCATCCAAATCTTCAAAGGCTCCATCCTCCAAGAATGTGAAATCCATCAAGGACCAAACACTAGACCAATTCGAAGCCCTAAAGAAAGCCATGCTTGTTAGCAAGTGATGAAAGATGTGAACTCTAAAACACAAACACAAGTCTCCAAGCTTTCACTGCTCCACTCTGATACAATTATCAATGCCCTGTGAGTTGTGAAGCAACTCATCAAGATCCCAATGAAAAAGTGTATCAATGATGTCACCACTTCAATTCCAAATCACCACATCCTTGCATCCATCAGACATGAGGAGATGAAAGCATCTCAAAGTGCTATCAACACAAAACCACCCTCCAATGCCTGTAGATCTCCCATGGATGTGAGGAATACCCAACATAGGTGCAAGGAAATGCCTAACAACTCCTCCTAAGTTGCTGATATGGAACAGAATAGCAACCTCGTGACTAAAAATCAGACCTATGTGGGAGAAAATAGTTTCTCCAATGATGTAGGATGATAGATTATCATCCCTATCCCACTTTCCAAGGAGGAGAAGATAATCCAACTCTCCTCCAAACTCCCGAACAACTGTTGTCCTCCAAGAACTTTGTAGGAAATCTATGCACCGTAAAGTAGTATAGCCATCTTCTAACAAAGTATGGATAAGATCCTCATGAACTAGGGTAGGAACACCAAGATCTTCATGCTTTCTTCCAATCCTTATGACATAGTCCATCTAGAACACAAGCATTAGTAACTCAAAGCTAAGTGTCTCGACAAAGCTAAGTGTCTCGATGACAATACCTCCATAGCTTGGATCATAGATCAGTTGGAACTTCATTCCTCCAAGTGTGTTCCAATCAAAAGCAAATGCATCCATGATGTGTGCCATAAGTCCCGAAAGTAGGGCAACCTCATGCGTCACCAAAGAGTCATCAATATGATGGGATTGTATCTCATCACAAGTAAACTTCTCAAGTTCTCCATGAATGACCAAAGGCTCAACCAAATCTGAACCACCAATATCTCCACCTATGATTTGACTGGTCCAAAAGGTGTATGCTCAACTATCCCATCCACATCTATGATTTGATCCTTCAATGGACTCTCTAAAAGAGGTAACTCGTGATCCTCATGATGTAAACTACGTGTACAAACAATTTTTTTTTAAATCATAACTCTTTACATGTTCACCCAAATCTAAATGTTCTCCTTCCTTGCTGGCCTTAAGAGGCTCATCCCTTACATGCTCAACCTTTACACATTCTTCCCTTGGAAGAAGTAGTGATCTAAGATATGATTCCCTTTGTTGCCTTGCATAATCTAGATGATTGCAACATTCCTTGACCTCATGTAGGTGTTGTCTTGCTTGGGCAGCCAACAACTTAGCCTCCTTTGCTCTTTGTAGCCAACCGTCACACAAGTCTTGAGTTCCTTTGACATCCTCCAAGGTATGATGAACAAATTCAGACTTCTTGTGCTTGAACTTCAATAGCTTCCTTATGCTCCACATCCAAATCACGTGCCAATCTTGTAAGATTCTTCTACCTCATTATCTTCATGTGCAATAGTTGTTATGAAGGAAGGAATAGGACTGTTGTCATGAATCAGAAAATCAGACCTGCTGTCATACCTTATCATGCCATCCTATAGTTCCTCAATTGTGTCCTCTTCCTTGGTTCATGTCCTACAAGTACAGATCCAAAAGGGGGCTCTAGCTGAAAATCACTTGCCTCCAATCTGAATCAGACCTCCACCCCTTTGGTTGTCATGTCATGATATTGTGAAGGTAGGGAACTGTTGTTACACATCAGAAATTTAGTCCTTATTTCTTCTTCTTCCATGAATGGGTGCCCATTCGTTAGTGCAGGTCCAAGGGATGTCTTCAATGGAAAATTGTCTGTGTAATGTGCCATAGCTTTTGTCCCATGTCTGCAAGCTAAATCTTCATGTGTATAGATCTCCTTTATCTTCATGACTTCATCAAGGGATCCTCTATGTCCTTCCTCCATGTCTCCACCCTTTGTCATCTTCCAACAAAGCATATCCTCATGATCTTCTAACTCTTGAAGAGCCCTTTGAGTGCTCCTCAAGGAATCCATTGCATCCTCAAGCTCAAGAGTGAGCGTGTCCCCCTCCTCTTCTT
Source organism: Sequoiadendron giganteum (assembly GCA_007115665.2). Lineage (NCBI taxonomy): Eukaryota > Viridiplantae > Streptophyta > Pinopsida > Cupressales > Cupressaceae > Sequoiadendron > Sequoiadendron giganteum. Next base: position 308,634,953 of record CM021103.1, read on the forward strand.
TTCTTCTCAAAGCATCCGATTATATCTCACCAAGTGTAAGGAGATGATCTCTATCAGCAAGTAAGTGTAGGTAGTTTGGCTTCACTACCAGAAAAGCCTCCTTGAATTTGTGCAAATCATCAAGAGATATACCTCCTTCAAAATCTGCATGATTCCCAAGAGCCTTTCAACACAAAGCTACCATCATCTTATGAACATGATCAAAATGAGCTAGGTCTGCCACAATCTTACCTTCGTTTACCTTCAATTGTCCTTCCAAGTGATGTGACTTATGAGACCCATGCAAAAAATTTGTTTGATCTTCATAAATGTGCACCTCCAAATTAGCTTCCTTCATGGCCTCTTCTTCATTGCATCCATGTGTGGAAACTAGGTCATCACCATGCTTCATCAAAGGATCTCCTTCAAAATAATGAGTAGAGTCTTCTACATCATGATCTTCCTCATTGGCTGGTCTAGAAAGAGTATGCATAGCTATAACCTCCTTAACCACCAAGTGATCCTCCATATCTTCATGTAGCTGACCTAACATGGTTGGTTTGACAATCTCCATGGCGGTATCTTCTTCAATCTTCATGTGCTCTTCATTAGTAGCTTCAATAGGTGAATCTCCTTTGTCCTTGTCCTCATAAGGCTGAAATGAACTCTTGAACATGTCTTCTTTAGGGCTGCATACTAACTGATTTTTGTCCTTCTCATGATCACTTGTAGGCTGCAAGTCACAAGCGAGTGATTCCTCTTGCTTTTCTATCCTTTCTTTAATGGTAATTTCTGGTGATTCTGGCTGTGATTCAAACTTCATTTCCTCCAACAAAATTGATTTCTTTGGGTCTTGTTCCTTGACCTCCTCATTAGCAGTTTCTGAATCTTCCTCTCCTTTCCTCTTTCATCTTATGTAGTCATAAAGTCCTCTTTTATTCGGGTTTCTACATTCAAGGAATCTCAAATAACCATCAAAAGAAAGTAGAGATTTGATTTCTTTGGACATTCCTTGATATTGGTCGAAGATTTTGGTGGCTTCAAATGGGTACCTTTCTTGATCCTCCTATATTTTTAACAATAGCTTTTGGATAGGATCTATGTCTTCTTCCTTGGGTAAAAATTTAGGTTGCCAATCTATTTTCTTTCTCCAAGGTTCCCTTTCACTCATGTGTCCATTGTAGATCTGCATTCTCAAAATCAGACCCGCAGGTTGGCAAGATTGCTGCTCTAATACCACTGTAAAATCCCCAATAGGTTCTGCCCTAAAATTTTTATTTTTATTTTCAGAATTCTGCCCTAATTTTCTTCACTTTTGTTTTCAGAATTCTGCCCTAATTTTCTTCGCTTTTGTTTTCTGATCTAAGTTTTTGCTTTCAAACAAGTAAGAACAGCAAACAAATATGCATCTAAAAGGCTCAAATAATAAAGCCATAATAAACTCTCATAATAATATCTTCAAACATGAACTCATCTAACAATTTATGACATCCAAATGCAAATAAAAATAGGGACAAATCTGACTTCTGAATTAATCAGTCTACTACTACAAATCAAAACTTTTGAATAGGCTCAAACATGCCCAATTACATCCTAGAATCCTACCAATTACAAATCAGACCTCATAGTAGGTTTGTACATACCAAAATGATGTAGAATGATGCTTCACAAGCCCTCTACAATGATGGTGCTTGGGCTATTGCTAGGGTCAGGGTTTAGAAACCCTAAACAATGATGAAATCGCCTCCAAAAGCCAAATCACCCTTCTCAAAGGTGGTGCTCCAACTTAGGGTGATGCCCTAATGCAAAATGAATCCAAAATACCATCCCAAGCCTAATGCTCTAATCTGATCCAAAAATTAAATATGCAAATCAGCTCCAAACCTCCAAAGATATCTAATTGAAGTCCAAGTAGGATTCTGTCACGAATCCTCCAGAAGGTGAGCTAGGTTTTTGTCCAACTCCCCTAATATGCAATAGGGTTTTCGTCCTAATGCATAATCCAAATCTGCTCCTAAGGATAAGTATGCTGGAAATAATTCCTTGGGCAATGGAATTGAACTTCAAGACTATATATATATGCAATAATTTTCTCCTTCACACCTAGGCCGACCAGCTTAATATATTTATTTTTATCTTTTAAAGCCACATTAAGGCCTCAAAAGGGGGACGACCCCTTTCCCTTAATTAATTTTTTTTATTCCCTTTTTTTCCTCCTCCAAACTAGGCTGACCCAAAAGAATTCTTATTTTATTTTATTTATTATTTATTTATTTAAAATATTATTATTGTATTTAATTAAAATATGAAAACTAGTGTTCAAAAACACTTTTTCCTGCCCTTGCAAAATTTGAATTTCAAATCAAATTGGGGACATGACAGTAGCAAAGGAGGACAATGCAAAAAGGGAACTCTTTTGCAAACATCATGTAGAGTTCGGAAACAAAGATCTCTTCACAAAAGATGAAATTGAAAGCATGCCTAAATGGCCTAATGTAGATAACGAGGAAACTCATTTGGGAGTTTTTGTTTTGTATGGTTAATGCACAAGTGCAACAAAGGGTGGTAGAAGTGGTGCAAAGAGCAATGACGATTTTCAGTGGAGGAGGAACATTAAACCTTCAAACAGCTAGAAAAAGAGATAACAAATTAGCAGAGGTGGATGATATTTGTTCCAACTAGAGGTTGGAAGCAAATGAAGAAGATATGTGAAGTATAGCAAAGGTATTTAATTTGGTACAAGGACAAACCATGGACTTATTATTTAGGTCAAAAGGATGGTTCTACAGTCTACCATCTAGCCCAAATTCTTACTTGGATGTTTGATGTAGTAGCATCCTGGGGTAAAAGCAATCTTGAATTACAAAAAAAGGTAGTAGTTAAGTTCATAAGTCTCTTAGTGTGTTAACTTTGTTTTAATATAAATTAGCTTTACACCTGGAGGATCAAAATTTTGAAGAGAGGAGAATGTTGCAAATTGACTACTTAGAATTAGGTAGTAGGACAAACCAATTTATCAGAATCAAGAGGCATGTTGAATTGTATTTGCTAAATTTAGAGGTGGTTTTTAATCACTCAGACATTTGGGGTAGAGCAGTCATGTGGATTCCATTTTTCATAGTTCCATGGAGTTTCTAACAGGGGGACAAGGGGACGGGGGGACCAAGGGCCTAAGTTTGGGGACAGTGGGGGTACAGCAAGGGGACGATGGCGAGGTGGCGACACTATAATACATATAGTACTTGAAAGTATAGTTATAAAAAGATGTATAAGTTTAAGAATTACAAATGAAACTTTGGCAAAGTAGTTTTAAGAATTTGAATTTTGAAGTGAACCTTAACTTGACATCACTCCTCTTCTTGCTCTTCATCTTGCTCCTCCTCAACCCTCTTGCTCTTTATTCTCACTCTTTCACCTTACACTTGTAGCTTTCACTCTCACACTCACACTATTAGCTTCTTGTTGATTTGTTTTTTGTGAATTAAAATAAGGATAGGAGGCAGGTTTATAGAGCTTGTGGGGTTTGGGTGGGGCCCATAGGCTATTAATGTTTGGCCTTGGGCACATAAAATTTTGATTTTTTTAAAGATTTGTTTTTTGGTCATTTGTTCACAAGAGATGCTTGGGCGTCTTCGAGAGAGTCCAAAGACAACTAGGAGTTCCCTAGACATCTTGAGGACATCCTGGCATCCTCAAAGTCCTAGTGGCATCTTGAAGACAGTGGCACTAGTGGTGGGATGGTGGGGGGACGTCCCCCCACAAGTCCCCAAGTCTCTGAGACGGGGACATCTAGAAAATGTGGGGTTTTTTTTTTTGGGGGGGGGAGGGGGAGACAGACGCGTCCCCATGGAACACTGTTATTTTTAGAAAGTTAGTAATAAACTAGGAGATGGAAATAAGCCGGTGGAGGTGAAAGTAAAAGTGGAAGATATGTAATGATTTAGATTGAAAGGATAGGGGAATGAATTTGCTGTGAGTCAGTTTTTATGAGACGGAAGTCCTCACTTATGTATAGTCTTTTTCTTATCTGTAAATATAAGATTTGCTGGATATTTTCTGTATACTGTCAACCGTGGATGTTTTCTTCCTTAACTGCTTGCTGTGAGTAATACAAGAATCTTGAATGTTTCTAGTTTGAGTTGGCACTGCATCAGAACATCAAAACTAGAATTTCAATAACTGTTTTATTTTCAGGATACAACATTTTATATCATTTCTCTGTCAAAAATCTTACTCTGACAGGTAAGAACCATAAAATTTTTACCAAAGTTCTCATCTATCTCTTAAGCATTGAAAACATAAATTTCAGAGCTTTGCAAAGCAAGTCAATGGGGGAAGGGTAACTGACCCTGCCACCAATATGTAGTACAAAGGCCAAAAGGAAAGCTATAGGAATGCCAACTATGTAGAATGCCCCAAGATTGATATAAGCACCCAATTTTTGCCACCCACATCCTCTAGCAACGCCTGAAATATTATTTTCAAAAAACCATTACTTCAACAGATATTTTTTTTGCGGCTCTCATTTATGTCATCATGACTTCAAGATAACTATTTTTGTAGCTTCAAATTTGATTATAGAGGGTAAATATGAACCTGAAAGAGAGCCTTGGATTCCATCCAAAAGTGAGGAGGCTGCTAGCAGTGGGATCATTCTTGCAACGTAATCAATAACCTCCTTTTCATTGCTGTAAGCATTGCCCCAAACATTTCGTATAGAGAATAAAAGACATCCCACCAGGACTGCCTCCATGATTGCCATAAATAACACTACATACACTGCTAAGCGGGCAGCATGTGAACGTCCAGCTCCTAATTCATTTGAAACTCGTGTACTGCCATGCAATTATTACAATTTTTTTTAATTGAAAATGATTTGGATTAAATCTTTGATATCCTAATATCTTCTACAACTAATAGTAGTGGTAGTAATTTACTAGTTAGTTGTAAAATGTACTAACCTTACAGCAGCACCAAAACCAAAGGGAATCATATATGCTAGAGTACCAGTGTTAAGGCTGCAAATTATAAAAAGTAAGTAGATGCAATAAAATGCCCCTATCAAAATTCTTTCATAATTAAAATTCTCATTTCAAACTTCATAATTAAAATTCTCACATTACACATACATACCAGATTGAAAGAACTGATGTCTCAAGTTTTGGATTGGGCAACAGGCCTGACAAGAGAACAAGCATTTCAAAGGACCAATACTCCAAGCTGTGCATGGCCATAGAATAATGAACTGCCAGAATAAGTTTAGAAAAAAATTCTGGTATAATCTGTCATGCACAGTTAACAACTTGCAGTATAGTATAATGAACAAAACCTGATCTGGCCTATTTGCTAAATTGTTTTTTACATGCTATGAAATTTGAATACCCAAAGGGTTAAGATTAAAGTATATTAGCAACAGAAGTGCTATGACATATCACATAGTTAACTTGGACCAAATCTTGCAGCTAAGATATTAAAGTAGTATACCAGATCATCAGTGAAGATGGAATGGCAAGCTTGAGAAAATCTTTAATATCATGCAAAGCCTTCCTTGTAAAGGGTGTCCATGTCCTCTTGCATTCAGGTGAAAACTTTATATATAGTAAAAGAAGTGCCACATTGACCCAGTTGGAAATGCTGCTCGCCAAGGCAGCCCCTTTACTGCCTAATCCAGTTTTAAGTACCAGAGCCCAGCAGATGGGAACATGGAAACACAAAGTAATTGCAGAGCATAGCATCATGGGAAAGACAATGCTTTGTGACTGGAGAACTTTTAGAAGGGGTTGAAGAACTGCATAAGCAAACAGACTGGGAATCAGCCATCTGGCAAATTTCCCTGCTTCAAAAGATATTGAAGGGTCCTGTCCTAATGCAATTAAAATGTTGCCCATGTAAGCCCACACCACAGCAAGTGGTATGCTCACACAGAAAAGAGCAAAAATTGCTCTCTGCACATAAATCCCAAGCAGATGAAATTCCTTTGCCCCATAGGCCTGTCCACATAGTGTTTCCAATGCACTTCCCATTCCCATCTGTACAGAATGAAGAGAAAATAGTTGGTCTTCTAAGCAAGACTGCTTTCATGGCTTCTAAACAAACTCAAATCTTCACTTTGCTGAATAGATATGCTTATGATAGACTTCAAAACTTTACAAAAAGAAGTCAACCATAATAACTGTTGAGATTATCTTTAGGGCCAATTCAGTATGGCAAGTAGGCAGACCGAATCGAGTTACATCTTTCATTAGTTTTCCGCAAAAGGCTTTAAATTCATCGAGTAGCAAAAAAGTCGACTGTTGTTCAGTTCACGGTAGAAGAGATAAAAAATAAATTTGGATTTATTTATTTCGCTTTATAGCATTATATTGCATTCATGAAAACAGATTACCAACCTCTAAATAACTTCAATTCTGACACCAAGTGGACATCAAAGGAAGATCGAATTTGATTTTTGTTTCCCAAGGCTTAGAACTCTAGTTCAAAGGTGCAATACATGATCAAAACTACTAAAGATATTTCTACCTGGTGAGCAATCCTAATTGAAAAAAAAAGGTTAATTTAGTGAATCATTTGGGAGGTATTGATAAATTTCTTAGAATTTGCAGCGCAAACTATTGAAAACAGAAATAAGATGTATATTTAGCACCGGGGTGCAGAGCCTGACTACAAGAACATCAAAAGCCTGCCATATGATTTGAGTCTGTATTTGGGCTATTATCCAATATAATATTTTGGATATAAGTAACCTTTTTCACACATCTAACTGGAGCTCAAATGACCCACTTGCAATCATAGCATTACTTTAGCCTAGACTCAAATCCAGTAACCACCCATTTTCTCAAGTCCACTTAACTTGCAACCCCATTTCAAACGCTTAATGCAATTATTGTTCATTGTGAACCACTTATTATTAGAGCTACTCTGCTTCAGCAGCGCATCATTAGGAAATATTTACTCGGTTGCAGGACCAAAAAAATTATCAAAAGTGGGTTGCAGGGATGGCTTATCTATAAAACAGAGCAGTTTGGTATCTTATGATTTTAGGCCTTATAAAGGCCAATTGCCAGTTCAAGATCTATGGACTCATGTATGTTAGGACTTAGTGCAACTAAGTTTATAAGGACACCAGTCACCCGGAAAGGAAAGGAGTCCAGATTCTCGGATAATGGTTAATTTTTCAACCTTTCTAAATCTTTTTCATTTTTGGGAACTTGACAAGGAAGGCGATCTCAGAGACGTATTCAAACTGTAAACTCTTACAATAAAAGAAAACCAAAGCAAAGCAAGGTTTTTAGTTATACCAGCACTGTGAAGCCAGAGACACTTGCAAAGGAAGTAGCAATAGATGCACTAGACAGCGCAAGCTCCCCTAAATGCCCTACCACCATAACAGATATCACCTGCAAGCTATATTGTAACAAACTCACTGACACCATAGGCCCTGCTAGCCAGCATTGTTTCTTTACTTCCTCCCATACTACAGCTCCACTGTACTTCACTACATCCTGCTCATCCCCAAATACAACTGTGTCCTCCTTGGCGAGAAGTGGATGTAGCATATCATTCGCATGTCCATGGCTATGAATTGAATCACCTCTCTCCATGGTTGATCGAACGGAAGAATTAAATTCAACCACCTTATAAGCCGGATTGTAATAAGAGTAGGAATCGTCTGTCTGTAGAAGAGAGATGAAAAACACAATTTAATCTTCCACTTTATCACACAGTTTGAAAACTCCGAATTGCTTGTGGAGATAAGGGTATCAAAAACTGAGTTGACCGCCCACCACAGCCTTTTATCTGCTTTTGTGCTATTTTAGGGACATTTATACGTGGAGGGAGAGTTAGGGACATATACAGTTTCCAACAGATCGCCTCGTAAATTCTCTGATCACAATAACTACATGGAGGGAGAGTTAGTGACATATATACACTAAAACACCTCAGTTTGATAAAAACAAGAAATGCCCTCCTGTCAGGGCTTCAATAATATTTTCAGTAGAAGACAATCAAAAATTTGAGAAGAGTATATCCAAAGATTTTTGATAGATCTTCAGATATAGTCAAACATATATCTTGTCATATGCATGCTGTTTTTATCTATCAAATTGGAAATCCTTTTAGCTTTTATTCGACAAGTCGGGGGTTATATTGTGTTCCTTTCATTACAATAATTGGAAATCTAGTACTTAAACTCATGGATCTATGGAGCTTTAAATTGAGTTTTTTTTGGTGTAACATGCCCCCTGGAACTTCCAGATTTTTTCTGTGTTTTAAATATTTGGAAGAAAGCTTAATTGCTGTGATTTAAACAGTAATATGTTTTCTGTAAACGCAGAATCAGATGCAGCTAGCAAACTGACTTTGTCGGTGAATAGATAGAAAAGGCGAAGAAAAGGCAAACTGGCTTCCAAAATTAGAGATGACGATAATGGTACGGAATTTTGTCGTTTCGAGATTCCACTTCGATCACCTGAAAAGAGGGCACTGCTATTAAGCGTACAGCATGTCTCTGTAACAGGCAATGTTTATGTAGTGACAATTTGCACCTTTGACTGTATTTATTAATTAATTGAAAATAAAAAGTGAATGTATTTATTATTTTCAATTAATTAATAAATAGGGTCAAAGGTGCAATCTGTCACTTGCATAGATAATTCCCAATTAACATATTTTTATCATATTTTCGATTTCATTTTCAATCATACAAATCTTAAATAGAAGGTATATAGTGTTAGGGGAAAGGATCTACTAGTTGTGCACTCTAACTTCAGGCTTCTCAAAATCTTACATAGAAATCTCAAATCACTCCAAATTTTTTACAGCAGTCTACATGGCAAGTCTCTTGCTTATAACTTTCGTTTTAGGATCACATCAGCATGTTTTTTGTCAATGTGTCCAAAAAAACCCCCAAAAAAAGTGTTGCCAATACTTGTGCATTCACATCATGAGTAGTTGAGTGTTGATGTGGCATCACATGATTGGTTGCTTTTTAGATCAAAGGGATACATTTTGTTTAAGCTAAGGTACTTATGTCACAACTATTGGGCATTATATAAACAACTACTATCACAACTATTGGGCATTATATTAACTACTATCACAACTATTGAAACATGCTCAACTATTGGGTCCTCTACCCTAAGTTATTATATTTATTTAAGAGAGTTAATCTTATTTTGTTTTAGATTTTTTTATATTTATTTAATGTTTTTGATTAAGCAAAAGAGAAAATAAGGGTTCCTATTATTACAAAAGTGAAGTATTAGAGAACTCATATAGGTCTAGAAAAGGAGGCCACCAAAGAGTCTATTACACACACAAATAAGAAAAGAGAAAAAATATTAGTATAAAATTAAGAACGCATAACACAAAAGCAATATTAACCACCAATACTACAAATATAAGCTAATTAAAGGAAGAATGATTCAATCCTTGAAGATTGAGAGTTGTCTCCCTTTCTTCATAAAGTTGACACAAAGCATCTTAGAAAGAGTCAGTGTTGCTACTAGACTCGTGAGTAGTAGTGTTTTTCTCCTTATTCGCTTTGGCTCAAGATATCTCCTCCTTGAGGATCTTCATTCTAGAAGCAATGTTTTTTTGACATTGTTTGTTCAACTTAAGGACATTAGCAATCGACACATGCAATTCTTTGACTTTCCTTTTAAGCAAGACCATTTTGTTTTGCATGACAATCATTTTGTTGTTGAAATAGAAAATAGTGTAGGCAAAATATGTTTGTATTATTTTTATTGAACACATTGCTTTCGTTGTCTTTACCAACATTAGTAGTTTGATTTTTATCCCTTTTATATAACTCCTTTCTCTCCTCTTTATCATGCTTCTAAGGGAAACACTTAACCTTGTCCTTGTTTTCTCTTGTGTGAGCCTCGTCTCTCTCCTCATCAACAACAATGGTGTTCTTCTTCTTATTCTTTGCATCATGAATAGGGGAGAGTCTAACATTAACATCCAAAATTGTCTTCTTAATGTTGCAAACCACAATAATCCCCTTTAGATTTGTTCCACTTTATCTGCTAAGTATCTAGGAATTTTGAATGTTGAAAGAAAATAGATAGAAATGCTCTAGATAGATATTTTAATAAGTTGTGCCTTGCCAACATGAGAGAGGAGATTACCTTTCCACAAAACCAGTTTCTTTTGAAAATGTTCAAGCAAATTATTCTAGATAGAGTTACTTATTCTTCTCGAAGAGAGGAGCATACTCAAATAGGTAGCATGAAGGGGGCTAATATTACAACCAAGCACATTAGCAATCTATAATTGCAATCTTTGATCAGTATTAAAAAAAATAAGCCACTTTTATCTAGATTTATCTTTTGTCTAGAGACAACACCATAATCATTCAAATCTTCTTCCAAATCTTGGCTTCAACTATAGAGGCTTGACAAATGAGTATTGTATCATCCAAAAATTGTTTGTTATTATAGGAGTTAGTTTGAATCCCTCCAAAGTAGCAATATAAACATTCTTTAGAACATTCCTTCCCATAACTTCAACTAGAATGATGAATAGGTGAGGTGGGTCTCATTGTCTAAGTCCCTCTTTCAAAGTAAAATGATCACATTCAACCCTTCATTTATAATAACAAAAAATCAAAGAGTGGAATCATCTCTTGGAATCCAAATTTTCTAATAACTTTAAGTAGAAAATCTCAAGATATTATGTCATAGGCTTTGGAGATATCCAAATTTGAAATCATACTATGCTTGCTTTTATCCATGGAGTAAAAGGCCTTATGGATAATAATGACAACATCTAATGCTTGTCTTCTTGGATCAAAGTCATTTTGATTCTTGGGAATAATTTTCTCCAAGAAAATTTAGATTCTCAAAATAAGAAGCTTGGAGAGGATATTATACAATATATTGCATAGGATAGTAGAGAAAAAAAATTGAGACTATTAGCCCCCATTTTCTTAGGAATAAGAACCAAGAAGGTATTATTAAGCTCCTTCAAGGTGCTACCACTATTAAATAATTTCTTGACTTCATAGAACGTGCATAGTCACCAACTATATCCTAGAAAGATTGAAAATGTTGGTGGGAAGGCATTTGGCTAGAAGCTTTATAAGGATCAAAAGAGAATGCAATCACATTGACATCTCAAGTTAAATCACAAAAAGTATCTTCATTCTCTCTCGTTTAAGTAACATTAGTGATAAATTGTGGGAATCTTCCTCTATAGAGGGCCCACAGAAGGGACTCTCTTTAAGAGAGTGAAATAATTTGATACCTTCTTTGGTAATTTTGGCACCATCTTATTTGACTAGCTCTTTAATTTTTTATTTATTTTTATCTTTGAGAATAAATTTATGAAAAATATTGTGTATTGATATCTTATTTTAATCCATTGTATTCTTAATTTCTATTTCCAAAAAAAATCTTCCTTAGCTAAAACATTGTGAAGTATGCATAGGAGATTTTTTTCTTACAAATATGTTTAGAAGCATCATTTATTTTCATGAACTACCATAAATTTTGTAGTTTTCCCTTTAGCTCTTGTTTCTACTCAAAGATATTTGTGAAATAGTATTTGTTCTATTCTTTTATATTCTTCTTTAAATCTTTAGCTTCTTGGCCAATCTATATGTAGACATCTAAATTTGACCACTTTTATCTAGTCAAATGTATCTCTTTTCGTCTAAATATCCTCCTACCCATATTAATTAAGTAATATTAACACTATTTAATTAATACCCCTAAAGTCCTCTAAATCCCTACGGTATTTAATTTAATTAAATATTTTATCATCTATCATTTCTATCCCATAAATTAAATAAATAATTTTTATTTATTTAATTTACTCCCTCAAATGTCCCATCCTCCGTCACTTTTTCTTAATCCTAATCCATCTCCTAATCCCATCATTAGGGATGTGCACATCCCTAATCCATGATTAGGATGTGTCACATCATCCAACTTTTGCAAGTTGGTTCATAATCATCATTAGCCACCTAACCCTCTTCTAATCCTTCATCAAATAGTCTAATCAACCCACTTTAGTCAACTCTCCCCATCCCCCAAGGAATTTTTAATTCTTTTTTGTCTTTTCAAAGTCCTTTTGAGGAATTTTAATTCCTCTTTCATTCCTCAAGGAATATTTTTTTTTTTTCTCTTCCCAAAGAATATTTAATTTCTTTTATCCTTCCCATGCACCATTAAAAAGGAATTTTTAATTCCTTTGGTCAACTTGTGATCTGAACCATTGATCATTTCCCAAGAATCAATACCCACCATCCATTTCACTCTCCTTTACCAAATGACTAAAACACTTAGCCATTTTGACATTCATTCACATTCAAGCTCTCATCATCTCAATCTCTCAAGCCTTCAATCACCATAGCCATCCTTGCATCCAAATCAAGCTACAACAAGCCGTTATGTTGTTGAAATCAATCTAGGAGCACACAAATCAAACAATCAACAAAGGCCAATCAACTTGGACAAGGTATATTACTCTCTTTATCTTTCATTCTATTCAAGTTCAAATAGGTCAATCTTGAGGTGTTGTTTGTGTTTTTCCTTGCTTGCATTTCGTTTCATTTTGCATTTAAGACTAGAAAAAAACACCTACACACATTTATGGCGCGCTCGGTGAGACCTACGTCATGGGTCCAACATTTTATGCTTATTGTTGTTTGAGTTTTGCAGGTCAAGGTTTACACGCAACGGAGAATCCGCCTTGAAGGGGCGAATGTGCACCTTACAGGGGCGAATCTGCATTTGAGAATGGGAAAACTTGACAAGATAGGTGATTTTTCCAATTATAGAGGTGAATTTGCACTCAGCTCAGACAAAGCAAATTCGCCTTTTTTTGGGAAAAGAGGTGAAATTGACAGTTTAGGCGAATTTGACTTGAGGGGCGAATTTTCCTTTCAATTTGGGAAAATTTGACTTGACGGGTGAATTTGCCTTTCTGTTTGGGCGAATTTGACTTGAGGGGTGAATTTTCCTTTCAGTTTGGGCAGATTTGCTTAGTGGAGGGGCGAATTTGCTTAGTGTAGAGGCAAATTTGCTAGTCGGGAGGGGCGAATTTGCTTCACACAGAGTCGAATCTGAGGTAAATTTGAGACTTGTTTTTTTTCAATTTTTGACATCGTTTGGTTTTAGTTTCGCGTACTGGTCCACTAACTCGTTTGTTTGTGAGTGTGTCTAGTTTCACTAATGATTTGTGCAGTTATCTCTCGTTTGTCCAAGATCGGCGGTTGGAAATTTCTAATGCATTTTCTATAGAATGATCAGTCCAAGAACAGCTTGTTTGTTTGTTTGTTGTTTTTCATACTAGCTAGGCACACATAGCTTTAATTAAAGGGTCAATCAACTTGTTTGTTGTTCTTGTGAGTGGAATGTTGATGTATCCAATCCCCTTGTGCCACTTGGCAATCCTAGGTGATGAGAAATCATAGTTCACTCTAGTCCAGTCGTGTCTACCTAGGAGGTCCTAGTGCGTCTAAGCTCTCCCCTTGTGCTACATGTGAGCCTAGGGACCATCTGAAGCGTCTAGTATCTCTTTCCTTTAGTAGGGGCTGCCTGAGATTTCATCACCCGGGGGATGATTCCAACCACATGTTATCGACGGGGTATATAAAGTGGGGAGAGTGAAAGATGTACCTCAATCCAGTCACGTCGTCTCTAGCGAAGCGTCGAATCTAGGGTGATACCTAGATAAGACGTGTAGAATTGGTACGAGCTTCCAGTACCTCATTGGCACTCCTGAATCATGCTTGTGATGGGTTGGTGTTCATGGTTGTGCCCCATGTACCATGCGTATATCAGGGACTCACGAGATAGCCTTGTTCAACCTAGATAGAGACCCTTATCACTAATTTTAGGAGTGCATTGTCTAGCATGTCTTCTTTGCATGATACCAGTGCTTTCATTTTTAATTAAGTCAGTCCAACCTCTTGTCTATTGTTTGTTGTGTCTTATGGCCAATTCCACAGTCAGCCCCTGCCTTCAGAGGCAAATTTGCACTGCAGACAAGTGATTTTTCCTTGTAAAAGGGCGATTCTACGTCCCATTCTAGTCTAGGTCCATCCATTTGGCGAATCTTCATGTCCTTGTTGTCAAATTCACCTGTTCTCTAAGTTTAGGCGAATTTGCTTCTGGTTTAGGAAAATTTGCCTCTAGTTTAGGCAAATTTGCTTCTACTTTGGGTGAATTTGTAACCTAAATAGGAAAATTTGATCTTAAGTTTAGGTGAATTTGCTTCTAGTTTGGGCAAATTTGCTACCTGAATAGGCAAATTTGATCTTAATTTTAGGCGAATTTGCAAGAGTTTGGATGAATTTGCTTATCCAGATAGGCGAATTTGCTCATCAAATTCACCTGTTTCCTTGAACCAGTCCAGATTTAAGTGAATTTTCCCCCAGAACAGACGAATCTGCTCCCCAAGATAGGCAAATTCACTCATCAAATTCGTCTGTTACTTGTGTCATCTGAGATTTGGGCTAATTTTCTCTCCCTAGACAGGCAAATTTCTTACATACAAAGGTGAATTTGCTTCCCATACAAAATCCAGAGTGTCAATCATTCATGCCACAATTAGCCTACATCTTCCTCAATCCAAAATCATAATCCAATCATTCCTCCTCTTCCTATTCATACCCAAACCATCCAATTTTTAGAAAAAACTAGGAATTTATTTACCCTGACTTGTCGGGTCATAACTTTCTACTCGATGCTCAGAATTCAAAACCATTTACACCGTTGGAAAGGTCTCTAAGAGTACTAATTCAATCCCTAAAATAGGTTGCCTTCAATAGCCCAATTTCAAGGACCGATGCAAGTTTCAACCCCAAATTCTGCTCTGAAGACCTCTAAAAACGCGATTTACTACGATAGAGAAAAAACTAAAAAAAAAAAATTGAAAATTTTAATTTTCGCTTTTTCTCAATCCTATCACCCCTAGACTATTCTGGACCATAATCTAAGCTTTAAGCTAGTCCTAATTTAAGCTCCAATCCAATTCTGATTTGAGCTTTAATCTCATCATTATAATCTGAGCTTTAATCCCATCATCCTATTGTTATGCCTTGCATAACCACCCCATCTTTTGCCTTGGTCAAAATGGGTCCCCCTTTGTGTTTTTTGTACTTAGTTGTTTTTGAAACAAAGTTTGGAGTCTAGTTTTGCCAATACTTTGTTTTTCTTTGTTTTCTCTGTCGGAATCGGAACCAGAGTTGAATCGGGTTCTGAAGGTTCTTTTGAGGCTTGTTTTTGGTTCTATCCCGACGGTCTTTTCTTTGCCTTTGTTTTTGGTCTTCGGCGGAAGCAGAGCCGGAGTGGGAATTGGGATGGTTGTTATCAAAATTTGCAAAATCAAATTCAATTCTGATCCCCCTCCGCTCCATTTTAATGTTTGTTTTGTCTCAGTTTTTGTGTTTTGTTTTATTAGGTTGGTCTTTTACTTAACTTTTTGTTTTTGTTTTTGTTTTGTTTTTAGTTGTCGGACGCGGAGTTGGAATGGGAATAAGGTTTGGAAATTTTATGAGTTTAAGATCCTGTTTCCATTTTAGTTCTGCCCCCGCCAATTTTTGTCGTTGACTTTTTGACTGAAGTTGCACTGCAGACTAGTGTTCGTTCTCTTACAGTTTCGACTCCGCCTTTACTGCGTTTTAATGCATTAATGGTGGTTGCCGATGTAGGTAGAAATTCACATATTTTTCTTTATTAAGGGTTAAAGCCAATCATTATTGTTATTATCACAAGTCTGAGAGTGCGAAGAGCAATAGCAGAGTTCATTTGAGCAAATTGATCAAGATAGAGAAGGGATATTGGGTGCAAATCGATTCAGAAAGTTAGCGTGGCTTTGTTTGTGTTTGAGGTAGGTCTTTTATCTTTGTTGTTCGTTGTTTATTTCCTTGTTGTGTTTTGCTTTGTATCTGCTCGCGTGTTCAATCATTGTGTTTTAAAGCAATTTTATGATCATCGATGTGATTGAATGAGCAGGTTCTTGTTTTGGCTTGTTTGTTTTGCTTTAAATCTTTGTTGTCTTGTTTTATCGTGTCGTTTCTTTCTATTTTAGGGCATTGTTGCTTTCACGTCTTAATCGTGATCGCGTCGTGTCGTTTTCGATTTGCAGTAGATTAGATTAGATTAAAGGTTTTTATTATGGCATGAGTTAGATAGAGAATTTACAGTGAGGTAGATTAGGGATTTTACAGTGAGTTAAGGTAGATTAGATTTATTGTTTAAATTAGGGTTTTGTCGTTTGGGAGAATGGCAGGGTTTTAAACCCGTGCCCTGGTTTTATTAAGTTTGTTAGATTAGGGTTTCGTCGGTCTCTGCAATTACTTTAAATAAGATTTAAATAAATGGCCCTAAAATACAATTGTTCCCCACGGTCATATGAGGGTAGAGTTTTTAAGCTCCTTTGCCATTTTATGGCGACCTAGGTTTAATCATGAAGTTATGATGAAAATGAATAAATTTGATGATGTCATGATTAGCATAGGCGGAGGCGGGATTGGAATGGGTATGGACATAAGAGTTTTGTTTTTACCAAAGTTATCAATTCCATTTCTATCTCGTTTTCGATTCTGAGTTCTAAAAGGTTTTCTTGAAGTATGTGATAATTGGCGGAGGCGGGATCGGAATTGATCCTGAACTTAAGAATTTTGTTTGCGAAGGTTATCAATTCCGTTTTCATCCCGTGTCCAGCTCTGCGTATAGTGGGAAGTCTTTTGTCGAAATAACAATGACCAAATCGGAGGCAGAGGCGGAATGGAAATAGAATATGAAAAGTAAAATTCAAAGAAAACTAAATCCGATTTTTGTTCCAACCCCGGTTCCGATAATCTCCCCGACTCCGACTCTGAGCCCATTTGTTATTAGGTGAAGTTCCTATATTGGTTTTTGCTCCGAGTCCGC
The DNA here is from genome assembly GCA_007115665.2 of Sequoiadendron giganteum. NCBI lineage: Eukaryota > Viridiplantae > Streptophyta > Pinopsida > Cupressales > Cupressaceae > Sequoiadendron > Sequoiadendron giganteum. The sequence continues at coordinate 308,651,824 of CM021103.1, forward strand.
CAGTTTTGTAAAAGCGCTTGTTTTGAGCTTTCTGTCTGGTTCCGACTCCGATGTATATGTAACAGGTATGTTTTTAAAACATGTTTTATGATGATTTATTTGAAGGTCTAATTAGAGGTTTGCTTGCAGGAGATTTGAGAGATGTCAGGAACGTCAGGAGAGGCTACTCGAAGGAATCAACCGGCTGGAACATCAAAGACAGCACCGAAAATCAAGAAGGTGAAACCAGAACAGCTACCTTATACATTAAGGTATGATCATAGGAATCTGGTGGTGAAGGCGAGCAAGGTGGAATCAGACTGGTCAGATATCATAGATACTAATCTGGGCCAGTATAGCTTTGAAGAATTACATGAAGAGACCTTTGCAGAAAGGGGAAACTTGACAGGGAGAACTCAAAGGATTGTTGACTCTGGTCTTGCACATATCACTGTGTTTCCTTTATCAGTTCAGTGTCCGGAGTTGATATTTACAGTGGCCAGTACTTATAATCCAGCTACAAGATTATGCATGGATTCACAGAATAATGTGATTATAGATCTTACTCCGCAGATGTTCCAAAGCATATTTAATGTTCCTGATCCCAAGAATTTGGTGCAGCTAACTAAGGCTGAGGCATTGGAGAAATACAGTAAGCACAAAGACTCCAATAAGTCTCATTTAAACAAAAGATGGTTAAGCACCGAGAAGAAGTCTTTAAGCAAGCTGGCAGACCAGCCAAAGAGGGCAGACTTCAAGAAGGAGATATCTGATTTGATATTGATGTTGTCCAGAGTGTTTGGGAAGAGGGATGCCTTCCATTTCAAGGAATGGATGTTCCATTTTATTCAAGTGATCTTTCAGGGTGATTATCAATTTGATTGGTCAATGATTGTTTCTGATGCCATACATGATCAGCTCACAAGGGTCAGACAGACCAAATCTTTCTTCATGACTTCATATGTGGTCTATGCTGCAGCAAGAATGGGGATTTTCCTAGGATTAAACAGAGTAGGTATCATGGGAGTCTTGGATGGACAAAGGAAGGTATGGGAACACTACGATCAATTATCTCTTCAGGTTGCTGAGACTCACTTCAGAAGAGTCAATGATGCATTTTTATATGTGGTTATCAACCAGTTGAGTGGAGATGCAGGATACAGGTTAAGCCAAGAAGCTATGGCATTCATTTCTGAATGGGGAAGTTGGTACATCCAATACCCCAAATTTACATACTTCAGATTGTTTGGTTTTGAGGGTCATCCCCATTTACTTCCAAGATGCTGCAGCAATAGAATAGTGCTTATGGAATTTGTATATCAAGCCATTGGAGTTAATGCTAGATTTGGGATGAAGCACAAGACAGGATGCCATAAATTTCCCATGAAGTTGGGGGAATATGGCTGTCAACACTTGAAGGCAGCAAAGGTGGTTTGTAATGAGTTGATACAATTGAAATTGGGATTGTATACAGCTCGTAAGTATTTTGATCCAAAGAAGAAGATGTATGCTTTATTACCTTCAGTGTTTACTAGACATTTTAATTTGTTAGAGGATTTTTGGTGTGATAGGCAGGATGAATATGACTTAAGGAAGAAGAATTATGAGAGATTACCAGTCTCACTTATGGTAGAGCTGGGTATTAAAGATAATATTCCTAACACTTTGGTGGATGATGGAATTGTATTAGATCCCTCATATGAAGCTTTGAAGATTGGCACCAAAAACTTAGATCCAATAGACTGGAATGAGGAAGAAACGATTGATATTAAGAAACTGGGAAGGACAGTCTTGGATAGAAGTGTGCAATGGTTGATGATGAGAACTCAAGCTCCTCAGGGACCAATCCTCAAGAAAGGTAAAGGGTATAAGAGGATTAAAAGAAAGGCACCTTCCAAGGAACCATTAGAATTCTTTCCTCCTGATGTTGAAGAAACAGAGTTGGAGGTAGTCGATGAAGAAGAAGAGACACCCGAGGGAGATGTTCCAATTGAATCTGCTGTTTCTACGCCCGCATTGGGTGAGTCATCTGCACAAGCCCCACTCACAAGAAAGAAAAGTAAAGAAGTTCAAGGAGTACTTTATGCCATGGCTGAAGCTACTAAAGGGAAAGAAGTGGAGGAAGAACTGGTAGAAATTGAGATAGACTCGGATGAAACTCTGTCAGAGAAGGACTTGCAAGAAAACATGCCTCTAGATCATACTATTGAGCAGGTTCTTACATAGGAAGAACAATGGAAACAATTTGAAGATGCTACCAGAGAATCTGATGCAAGGGCTGCTGCAGAGAAACAAAAGGAAATGGAGGCAAAGTTACAAGTTGATGCTTTACTTCAATAGTAGCAATCAAGTGTAAAAGAAGTTGAAACAAGGACAACAACTGATACAATGAAGGAGCAAATGAGGCTACGAGAGCATGAGATCAAGGTCAAGGCAGAAAATGACAAGCTAGAAATGATACAGAAGATCCATGATCTCGAGGAGGAGAAAGCAAGAAACCGAAGGGAAAAGGAAGCCCTGGTTGCTAGATTGAAGCTTGCAGAGGAGGCTCGACAGAAAGAGCAAGAAGCTGAAGCTCTAAGGAAAGAAAAAGAGGCTGAAGAGCTAGTAAAGAAATAGCAAGCTGAGGAAGAAAGGGAAAAGGCAAAGAAACTCATAGCCTTGGAAATGGAAAGGATAGAAAAGGAAGAAACTAAAAGGATAAGAAAAGAAAAGGAGGCCGAAGAGCTAGTTAGGAAGCAAAAATAAGAAGAGGCCGAACCTACAAAACTTAAAGCTTTAGAGGCAGAACGGTTGGAAAGAGAGGCCTTAGAGAAAGAAAAGTTAGAGAAGGATCAGATGGAAGAGGAGAGATTGAGAAAGGAAGAAGAAGATAAGAAAGTGCAGGAACGAAGAGATGGAGAAGAGGCTGAGAAGTTGGTGTAGATGCATGTGCTGTAGGAGCAACAAGAAAAAGCAAAGGTTGATTCTCAACTTGAGGTAAATGTTCAGCCATCCTCTACAGTTGTCGCTTCCTCTTCCATGATGATGACTACTCCTAGTGCTCCTACATGGTTGAAATTAGATTTGCAGAAGAGAGCTAGAACACCTCCTCAACCTCTTAATTGGGAGGACATGATGAAGGAGATTGAACAGGAAAGGCCTAAGAAGAGGGCTAAAGTTTTGCATTCTACCAGACTCACAGATAAAGGGGAGATAGTTGCTGAATGTGTGTGCCTATGATTGAAAAGGAGGTAGGGGATATGCAGCTCATAGACTATCAATTGAGTACGGTTAACTTGGGAAGACCCACTAGAAATCAACAAATGAATCTGATTGATGTGGTGGCTTCAACGACAAAATCAAGGATGATCAAGGACAAACAAAAGAAAGATGAGCTTAAGGCTCAATTGGATCAGTTACATTCATTCTTGAAGAGTGTCTCCTCTCCAAGGTCACAACAGGTTGCAACAATTGAGACTCCTGTTTTGCTAAGCAAAAAGGAGGTTGATGATTTGGTGCAAGTTAGAGGTAAGGCGGAGATGGTTGACAAATGGATAGACAAAGTGAACCGGGAGGTAGGTGAGGTTTTAGAAAAAGGGTTTGAAACCTACAAGGAGGCAGAGGGAGTAATAAAAGAGATGCATCAATATATTGAGGCATCCGAGAAGTTAGAAGAAGAGTACAAAGAGTATAGTGAAAAGTTAGAGAAGATAAATACATTGCCTCTAACTACTCTTTTAGAAGAATCTATACTCAAAGAGGATAACAAAGATTTTGTAGAAAAGACTTCTCACATCCTTAAGTTTAGGACTGGCTTTTTGAGCAAGCATAAGGATGAGATTCAGGATGCAGTTAATAATTTAACTGAACAGTTGAAAGAGTTGGAAGCGGTTATGGCCATAATTGTAGATGTGAATGTAATGACCAAAGATGGCATGCTATTGAGTCAGGTTAGAGAGAAATGGAATGAAAGATTCCAAGGACTCATGCAGGAGAAAGATGATGGAGGAGACTTAGTGATAGATCAGCTTGTAGGAGTTAAAGAAGAAATAAAAGCTGCAGGGAGAGAGTTGATCAAGGTAAAAAGTATGAAAGAGTTTGCTGCAGTTGAGTTGGATCGCATCAAATTTGAAGATGACTGGATTGATGGGCCAGATATGGATATGCTACAACAAGTCTTCACCAGTTATGATGAGTTCATAGCGGATCCAGCTTCACATGCATAAAATCCTGCATGCATGATGATCTTCTTCCTTGCATGTTGCATGCATGCAGCACTGATAGTCTTGAGGGCGCATGACTTCTTTTTCTTCTATTTCTATCTTCTATTGTTAGATCAAACTGAATGCATAATGTAAGAACTCAAGATCAAAGTTGATCTGAGTTTACAAGAAAGTTGATTGTTCCTAAAAAGGTGGAAAGCCTAAGATAGAAGTGAAGTTCGAACTTCTTTTGTATATCTATAAATACCAAATGGGTATCACATTGTAAGGGTCGGCTAATTGAGAATTGGATTGGCTTACCTAGTGCTAGGAGATAGAATTTTATAGAGTTTTGCAGAGATACATTGTACTAGATTTTTTTTTACAGTTAATAGAATTGCAGGTTTACGAAATATGGAGTTTACATTGAATTGTGTTGTTTGATAAGGTTAATGAGTTATAATCCACCTGAATGCCAGTGATTGTGCTGAAGCATGATAGTTTCTTATGTGATGAAAGTCATTAGAAGAAACCAGGTTTAAAGATTATCTTGTTAAATTGTCATTGAATTAAAGTTATTGAAGTCTGTTGATCTATAGTTTTGATGATGAATGAATGTGTGTGGTTTTGAAATCTTGGAAATACTGGTGATATGCGAATAGTGGAATTGAATTAAGCACCTAAGATGTATACGATGGTACAGTTATATTATGGGTTGTGTCATACTATGGTTTTTGTGATCGGTTGAGAAAACATTCATTGTTAGAGGTATATGCCTGGATATTAGATAAATTTAATTCATACTTGTTGATTTACCCCTTTGATCTATCTTTTTCTTTTATTTAAAACCCATGGATTTATAGGAACTATTTTGATAAAAAGAGTCATAGCTTGAATCATTTGTTACCAGCACAGGCCACTTGAATATTACAGTTGCATGAACCAATTGAGTGACATCAGACAGTTGAGAACCAACTACTAGGACCTTGGGAGTTAGGCCACTATAGGTTGTCTTTCTCTTTCAGGAGAAATAGAGTAGAAATATTCTGTTTTAATGTTGTTTGTGTTATTTTAACCATCAACAGAAATTGGCGCTAGAAGGAGGGCCTGAAAGGACAAGCTGGCTCGCGGAAGATCTTTTTCACCAGAGGGATACGAGAGGGTTCTTAGATCCTCTACTAATCGTGAACTATTCGAAGAACTTCAAACCCCGGTTAGATCAAGACCTCATGCTCATAGGGTAGAAATACCTACATTACCACCACCGCTTACTCCACCAGGATTTCCACCAATTCCATCCACACCACCACCAAGTAGGCCTTTGTCACCACCAATTCAGCCTTTGTCACCACCACCTGCCCAACCAACCCCACCAATGGCTTATTTTGTGGGTAATCCCTCCCAGTTAGGGACTATTCCAGGTGGATTCCATGATTTACCAAAGAACCCAGAGAAATTCTGTCCAAAATACATGCATGGAGAATCAAGAAGTGCAGAGGAACATATACAAGCATTCAAAGATGCCTGCACGCGAGCTCAAGTTGCTCATCAAGATGTGGTATGTAGACTATTTCCTTACTGTTTAGGAGATATGACATATAATTGGTATCTAAATTTGCCCCAAGGATCCATTCTAGGTTGGAATGATTTAGAGAATGCTTTTATTAATTAGTTCAGGGTTTATTTAGACCCTGCAATACTATATCACCAATTTGCCACTATTAGAAAGGAGCATCATGAACCGTTGCCCTTGTTTAACACTAGGTTCCATAGAATGTATCGTAGGCTACAAGAGCCTTACCTAGTGTCGGAAGCCATGGCCATACAGGCATATCTGAGAGCTATTGATCCTTTGATTGGTCTATTCTTACAAAGAACTTATCAACCTGATGAGATTGACTCACTATCTAAGATTTATCATTTGGCTATCAAATTGCAACAATAGACAAACCTACAACCTGGAGGGTTGGGAGCATCTTTTTCTCCAATGAATTATCAGATGTCTAATCCACTATTATACAACACTGTCCCAGGGACGTCTTATTCCCATTATGGACCTGTATTTGAGATGCAAGCTTCACCAACTATGCCCTTCTTTGGCAATAGCATGCATGATTCCTCACATCAATCTCCACAACAACAACCTCAACAACAACCTCAAAATCAATCGCAACAAGGGGGAGGACCAACCCATGTCCATTCCCCAGCCATAGTTCAAAATGTGCAAAATGATCAAACTGTTCAACTTACAAGTGAAGTAGAGACTCTCAAAAAGACTCTCTCTCAGATGTCAAATGACATGGCACAGCTCAGACAAAATCCTCCCAATAATCAAAACTAGAATTACAAAAATCAGGGAGGTTACAACTATCAGGGCAATTACTCTAATCAGAACACCAATAGGAACTTCCAGAATCAAAATTCCTTAAACCAGAATTATCAAAATCAAAACAGAGGATACAATTAGAGATTCAATAACAAAAACAACAACAATAGGCAGTGGAACACTGGGCCTAACAATGGAGGAGTTCCCCATAATTATCAAGCAAGTGAAGAGAGATCAAATATTGCTAATGTTGCTGATTTAAATTTTATGACAAATTGGTGTAGGTTGCATGATACAGCAGCTCATTCTGAGGTCAATTGCCCGGAAATGGAGAAGATGGTGAAGATTGCACAGGCTGATGCCCATTCTCAAGCAAGAAATTCTAATCAAGGCAATGGTCTGGCCAGCACTGCCATGACTTATGAAACCATTGAAGAAAAGTATCAATTCCCTATGCAAGGGGATAATGAGCCAGAAGAAGATGTCTATGATGCTCAAGCCTTCCAATCTAAGGGTGGTCATTTTCTGAGGAACCAGAATAAAGGGCCATTCACTACATCTGCACCCCCTAACAACATGGTTCCACCAAATTAGAATGCAGATGACAATCCACCTCCACCAAAGGGACCTTCTGATACTAAGAATAGAGGTAATCAGCCTTCTTTTCCTAAATATCAATTTAGGAATGATTTAGAGTTTGATTTTGTTGCAGAATTGCAAAGGCAGAAGACATCACTATCCTTCTTTGATATCATGAAGTGGTGCCCAGCTCAAAGGGAGGTGGTATTAAAAGCTTTGGAAGAAACAGATCGCTTGAAAGGGAAAGGTAAGGTGACTCTCACAAAGGAGACAAATGCTGCTATGTATAAAGGTAAGACCAATGCCCCACCTTTCTTGTTAAGTTTGAGGATCTTCAGAAAGAATCTACACAATTCCTTATTAGATTCTGGAGCATCAGGGAATGTAATGCCTTTTTCGATTTGTAAAAAGTTAGGATTGAGTCCTACTCCAACCAATAAAAAGGTGATTCAATTGGATAAAACTGAAGTTAATGTTGTAGGTGAGTTGAAGAACATGCATGTGCAGGTTGGATCAGACCCAAGGATCCAGACCTATATAGATATTCAAGTTGCTGACATCCCAGAAACATATGGGATGCTTTTAAGTAGAGAGCTAATGAAAAGCATAGGTGGATATTTGTCCTTGGACTTCTCACACATGTGGTTACCATGGAAAGGGGTTGCCACTCAGATAAGAATTGAAAGTGAACCTAGGCTCAAACACATGATTACAGAGTATGATACTCCAAATGAAGTAGCATTCTTTGAGACTAAGATGGGTGTTTACAAGCAAGAGGAAGTCCTTACTTTCTCTATAGTTAGTTATGAGGATACACTATCCTTAGACCACACTGATTCGATGATTCACATCAACCAACAAGTTCTAATAAGGAAATTGCAACAAGATAGGATGGTTTTAGGAACATAAACTGATTTGAGTAATTTATTCCTTCCTAATTGGTGTAGAATACACTATCATAACCATTCGGAGTTGACATGTCAGTCATGCATAGATATTCTAAGGCATGTAGATCTACCCAAGCAAGAATTTCAAGAGGTAACTGAGACTCCCATCAATGAGTTCTCTTTCCAAGCTAAGGATGCAACTATTCTTACACGGGTCAGTCTTTCTCTAGAAGAAATTTCTTTACCAGTAGAACAAACTCAGGTTTTAGGGTTTTCGGATCAAAAAGAGGAAGTGGAAGTATCTCAGTTTCATTTTAATACCCCTATTCCAGAGGCTTTGACTATGCCAAAGGAGTTAATAGAAGATGAGTTAGATCCCGACTCAACCCAAGAAATCGCTCAGGAGGTAGTTGTTGAACAAATTAAGGAACTAGGAAAATCATTAACTGAGCAGCAAAAGTCCGAGCCGCCACATGTCACAAGTGACAAAATCCTTGTAGTTTCTAAAAAGAAAGAGCTCCCAACTAAAGACCAATTATGGACTCTTAAATTTGATGGTTCTAAATCTAAAGTAGGAAGTGGAGTAGGAATTGAACTAACTAACCCGAAAGGGAAAACTTATTTTGCTTCTTATAGATTGCAGTTTGGTTGCACTAACAATGTGGTTGAATATGAGGCACTTGCGAGAGGACTTATGTTTGCTCATAAGAAGAAGGTAACTGCTCTTACAGTGATGGGAGACTCTGAGGTAATTGTGAAACAGGTACGTAGCCAATACACTTGTCATAATAAAAGATTGGCTGCTTATAGGAATAGGGTCTGGAATTTAATAGAAGATTTTGATGCCTTTGGGATTACTCTTATTCCAAGGGAAGCAAATCAAATAGCAGATGCTCTTGTCATTGCAGCAAGTACATTAGAGCTGATGCAAGATTCAAATCTAAAGAGGTTTTTTGTGGAATTGATTTCAATCCCTGCAATTCCTGACAATGTTAGACACTTCCAGGTGTTTAATGATGATCAACATATTTTGGCCTTTTTGGAGAGTTCTGATGTATTTCAAGGATAGATAATTGATGACGTTGACAGGGATCAAGGAGACTGGAATCCAGAAAGTGACAATACAGAAAGTGACAATCCAAAAGGGATAATGGATTTAAAGAGCAATAACATCCCAAAAGGGATGATAGCATTGGAAAGGATATTTGATTCATATCCACGAGCTTATCAAAGAATGTCTACAAAGAGTGAGGGAGGCAAGTATGAATCCGTTAATTTGACTCACTCAGGGGTAGAAAGGAATGTTCTTATAGGGAAGACTTGTCCTCAGGAAATAAAGGATGAGATAATCAAAGTTTTGAAGCAGAATATTGAAGCAATTGCTTGGAGCTACGATGATTTAAAAACTTTTGATACATCTGTCATCACACATACAATTCCTCTTAAGCCAGAAGCCAATCCGTTTCGTCAAAAACAACGCCCAGTCAATGCATTAATTAAGCCTCTGATTCAGAGAGAAGTACAGAAGCTTTTGGCTGCAAGAATAATTTTTCCAGTTAGACACTCTACCTGGGTGGCTAATCTAGTTCCTATGAGGAAGAAGAATGGGGAAATCAGGTTATGTGTGGATTTCAAAAATTTAAACAAAGCCTCTAAGAAGGACAATTATCCATTACCTTCTCTTGATGAAGTATTGCAAAAGGTTAATGGATCTCAAATGATGTCTTTCTTGGATGGATATTCAGGATATAATCAAGTACTGGTAAGTCATGAGGATAGGATGAAGACTGCTTTCACTACAAAGTGGGGCACATTTGCCTACAGGAGGATGCCATTCGGTCTAATCACTGCTGGTGCTACTTTTCAAAGAGCAATGGATGTAGCATTTAAAGACCTGATAGAAAAGTGTATAATCATCTATGTTGATGATCTGACCATCTTCTCTAAGAGTAGAGAAGATCATGCTGCTGATTTAGAGAAAGTACTGAAGAAATGTATCAGTTATGGTGTTTCTCTCAATCCAAAGAAATGTGTATTTGGAGTTTCTGAAGGGAAGCTTTTGGGTCACATTATATCAGAGGAGGGAATTTCCATAGATCCTGATCAAGTAGAAGCCATTTTGAAGTTGAAAAGGCCAGGAAGTAAGAAGGAGATGAGATCTTTCTTTGGAAGGGTTAATTTTGTCAGGAAGTTTATAACAGGGTTTGCAAAAATTGTTAAACCACTTAATGAAATGATGAAGAAGGATGCGAAGATTGAATGGAGTGAAGAGGCTAAATCTGCTTTCATGCAGATTAAACAAGCTATATCTGAGGCACCTGTTTTAACAAGCCCAGATTATCTAAAACCCTTTTACATCTATTCTTTTGCTTCTGAACATTCATGTGCAGCAGTCTTGACACAGAGAAGAGAAGAGAATGAAGAGAGGCCTATTGCTTTTATGAGCTCTCCCTTTAAGAATGCAGAGGTAAGATATTCATCAATAGAAAAATAGGCTTTTGCATTGGTGTGAGCAGTGAAAAAATTCAAACACTACATAATCCGAAGTCAAGTGATGGCTATAGTCCCAGATCCAGCTGTAAAGTCCCTCATGATGCAAAGTGAACTAGGAGAAAGAAGAGGGAAATGGATGGCCATTTTACAAGAATTTCACTTGGAGATTCACCCAATGAAGCTTGTAAGAGGTCAAGGTTTGTCAAAGGCAATGGCTTAAGTGGACAGAAGTATAACTTGTCAACAATACATTATTCAGTCATTCACAAAAGATCCTTGGTATACAGACTTAGTTTTTTTTCTCCTCAACAACAAGTGTCCAGAAGGGATGAATGCAACTCAAAGAAGAGCACTAAGGATGAAAAGCGCTCATTATATGCTTAAAGGAGGATCAATCTATAAGAAGAATTTCCAAGGAATCTACTTGCGTTGTCTGGATCAACAAGAAGCTAAACATGCTATGAGTGAATTTCATGGTAGGCATGGAACAGGACATGGATCTGCTGATGCATTGGCTCATCAGATTTTAAGATCAGGTTACTATTGGCCTTATGTATTTAGGGATGCACATCAACACTGCAGAACTTGTCATGTATGTCAAACTTTTGCATCAAGAGAAAGAAATCCTGTGATGCCTCTACAACCAGTTTATGAAGTAAGGCCATTTGCTCAATGGGCACTTGATTTTGTAGGAGTGATTAATCCAAATTCTTCTGCAGGTCACAGATTCATCTTAACTGTGAAGGATTATTGTACGCATTGGACGGAGGCTTTGCCTTGCAAAAATAGCACCACAGAGGTGGTTATTAAGTTTTTGACAGAGAACATCACAACCAGGTTTGGAGTTCCATTTGCTCTGGTATGTGATAATGGCCTTGCTTTTTCCTCTACTGAATTTATTTCATGGGCTTATGAGCATAAGATTGTATTAAAATATTCTTCCAATTATTACCCTCAGGGGAATGGAGTGGCTGAGTCCACAAATAAGAATTTATTGGAAGTAATAAAAAAGTTGTTAGAAAGTAACCCTAGGGACTGGCATACCCAACTGAGATTTGCCTTATAGGTAGATCGAACCAGAATCAAAGCAGCCCTAGGGAATTCACCCTTTAAGCTAGTTTATGGCCAGGATCCAATCTTCCCCATACATTTGCAAATACCTGTTCTAAAATTCATGCAAGAGTTTTATAATAGGGATGATAGGATTGAGGTTAGAATGCTTAACTTATTGAACATGGAAGAACAAAGAGATGCTGCTTTGCAGCAATTCTCTAAACATCAGGCTATTGTCAAGCACTGGTTTGACAAAAGAGCCAAAGTGAAAGCTTTTAGGATATCAGACCTTGTGCTATTATGGGATAAGACTAGAGAAAGGAAGGGAGACCATTAGAAATTTGATAGACTTTGGTTAGGTCCCTACCAAATAGCTGAAATCTTAGGGGAAAATGCTTTTCATTTGAGTACATTAATAGGAGAGCCTGTTCCATTACCAGTTAATGGTCAGTTTCTCAAACACTATTTTGGTGCATAGAAAGTCTGGTGTTTTGAAAAGGAATGTACTATATTGTATCATATGTAATTAAGTTTTTGTTTTGCTTGTTTTGTTTTTGTTTTTGTTTTCTTTCTTTGTTTTGTTTGTTTGTTTGTTTTGTTTTGTCTTGTTTCGTTGGGGACTCTTATTTTGCTCATCTCAAGTTAGGGGGTTGTTATTCAAAGTATACTATTGGTACTAGGAGAGAAATTGGTTTAGGTATTCTCATTATAATCATTGAAAAGGATTTCATTCTAAAACTTATGTTTTATGATCATTCTAGTTTGGGTTGGAAAATTTATTAAGGATAGAAGATGTAAATGTGAATATCTCATGAATTGTGATCAAAGATCTGTCACCAAATTAGAAAAACATTTGCATGAGTAATTACCTATTTGTTTTAGAATGACTCTATCTATGTTTCAAGTGAAAAATCAGATTCCAAGACTATCATGAAATCCATTGTAGTACTCAACCCACATTTTAGATTCATTGAATCTGAGTATTGAGAGATGCATAAAAGAGTTTCCATCATAAAAAAAGAAGAAGAAAGAGAAAGAAAGAAAGAAAAGCAAGCTCAATATCAAGTGGGTAACCAAGTATCTCTATCAGGGCTATAGACACTTGTCTGGCAGTAGGGCAATGCTTTCAGAGGACTAGAGGTATCTCCGTCAGGGCTATGGACGCCTATCTGGCAACGGAGCAATGCCTAGGATTTTACTGCATGATAGTTAAAGGACTCAACTTATGTAGCTTGAAACTTAGGTATAGTTGTTTACAAGCAGAGAAAGTATCTACAAAGAATGATACACAATATAGGCACACACTCAGATTCAGAAATAACTCATGAGCACATAACATTTGAGATTCAAACTCAAGATTATCCTACAAATATCTGATCTCATTCAAGGTAAGGTGTTTATAAGCCAAGTAGTTTTTGGGTGACTAAAATTTTCTTTGGGTATTTTAAAAATAGGTAAACCATTTTCCCAGCTGAGTCGCCATTTGTTATGCCTTGCATAACCACCCCATCTTTTGCCTTGGTCAAAATGGGTCCCCCTTTGTGTTTTTTGTACTTAGTTATTTTTGAAACAAAGTTTGGAGTCTACTTTTTCCAATACTTTATTTTTCTTTGATTTCTCTGTCGGAATCAGAACTGGAGTTGAATCGGGTTCTGAAGGTTCTTTTGAGGCTTGTTTTTGGTTCTATCCTGACGGTCTTTTCTTTGCCTTTGTTTTTAGTCTTTGGCAGAAGTGGAGATGGAGTGGGAATTGGGATGGTTGTTATCAAAATTTGCAAAATCAAATTCAATTTTGATCCCACCTTCACTCCCTTTTAATGTTTATTTTGTCTCGATTTTTGTGTTTTGTTTTATTAGGTTGGTCTTTTACTTAACTTTTTGTTTTTTTTTTAATTGGCTTTTTAGTTGTCGGACGTAGAGTTGGAATGGGAATAAGGTTTGGAAATTTTATGAGTTTAAGATCCTATTTCCATTTTAGTTCCGCCCCCGCCAATTTTTGTCGTTGACTTTTTGACTGAAGTTGCACTACAGACTAGTGTTCGTTCTCTTATAGTTCCAACTCTGCCTTTACTACATTTTAATGCATTACTGGTGGTTGCCAGTGTAGGTAGAAATTCACATATTTTTCTTTGTTAAGGGTTAAAGCCAATCATTATTGTTATTATTACAAGTCTGAGAGCGTGAAGAGCAATAGCAGAATTCATTTGAGCAAATTGATTGAGATAGAGAAGGGATATTGGGTGTGAATCGATTCAAAAAGTTAGCGTGGCTTCGTTTGCGTTTGAGGTAGGTCTTTTATCTTTGTTGTTCATTCTTTATTTCCTTGTTGTGTTTTGCTTTGTATCTGCTCACATGTTCAATCATTGTGTTTTGAAGCAATTTTATGATCATCGATGTGATTGAATGAGCAGGTTCTTGTTTTGGCTTGTTTGTTTTGCTTTAAATCTTTGTTGTCTTGTTTTATTGTGTCATTTCTTTCTATTTTAGGGCATTGTCGATTTCACGTCTTAATCTTGATCGCGTCATGTTGTTTTCGATTTGCAGTAGATTAGATTAGATTAAAGGTTTTTATTATGGCGTGAGTTAGATAGAGAATTTACAGTGAGGTAGATTAGGGATTTTACAGTGAGTTAAGGTAGATTAGATTTATTGTTTAAATTAGGGTTTCATCGTTTGGGAGAATGGCAGGATTTTAAACCTGTGCCCTGGTTTTATTAAGTTTGTTAGATTAGGGTTTCGTCGATCTCTGCAATTACTTTAAATAAGATTTAAATAAATGGCCCTAAAATACAATTGTTCCCCATGGTCATATAAGGATAGAGTTTTTAAGCTCCTTTGCCATTTTATGGCGACCTAGGTTTAATCATGAAGTTATGATGAAAATGAATAAATTTGATGATGTCATATTAGCATAGGCGAAGGCGGGATTGGAATGGGTATGGACATAAGAGTTTTGTATTTACCAAAGTTATCAATTCCATTTCTATCTCATTTTCGATTCCAAGTTCTAAAAGTTTTTACTTGAAGTATGTGATAATTAGCGGAGGTGGGATC
>CM021103.1:308666477-308694955 GCA_007115665.2 Sequoiadendron giganteum
CTCTTAATCCATCAACCCTCAACCCTAACCCTCAACCTTAAACTCCCATCCCTCAACCTCCTCAACCCTTAACCCTGTAACCCTAATCTCTCAACCCCTATACCTTCTTAATCCCGCAACCCTCAACCATTAAAACATAATCCCTCAACCCCTATACCCTCTTAATCCCTCAACCCATCTACCCTCTACCCTCAACACCCCCTCCCCTCTCTCAACCCTACACCATCTACCCTTAAACTGTAAATTGTAATCCCTAAACCCTTAACCCTCTACCCTTAACCCTTAATCCATAAACCCTAAACCCTCTACCCTCAACCCTCAACCCTTTTACCCTTTTACCCTAAACCCTAAACCCTCTACCCTTAACCAAGTTAAACTCTAAACCCTTAAACTCTCTACCCTTGAACTATAAACCATAAACCCCTAAACCCTCTACCCTCTACCCTCTAACCTTAAACCTCTACCCTCTATCCTCAACACCCCCCGTCTCTCTCAACCCTACACCATCTACCCTTAAACTGTAAATCATAATCCCTAAACCCTAAACCCTCTACCCTTAACCCTAAACCCTAAACCCTAAACCCTCTACCCTCTACCCTTAAACCCTAAACCCTCAACCCTCTACCCTTAACCAAGTTAAACCCTAAACCCTTAAACTGTAAATCATAATCCCTAAACCCTAAACCCTTTACCCTTAACCCTTAATCCCTAAACCCTAAACCCTCTACTTGAGAGAGAGAGAGAGGGAGAGGTGGTGGGAGGGAGATAATTGAGAGAGAGGGAGAGGGAGAGAGATAAAGGGAGTGAGAGAAGGAGGTTGCGGAAGAGAGATAGAGGGAGTGACTATGAGAGGGAGAGGGGGTAGGAGGGGTAGACTTGACAAAGAGAGAGGGAGAGGGGGTAGGACAAAGATACTTGAGAGAGAGAAAGAGGTAGAGGGGGTGGTAGGGGGAGACTTGAGAGAGATGGAGAGAGATAAAGTGGGAGAGAGATAGAGGAGAGAGAGGGAGAGACGTAGAGACAAAGAGAGAGAGAGAGGAGGGAGAGAATTGAGAGAGAGAGGGGGGGAGGAAGAGGGGGTGGGAAGGAGAGACCTAAGAGAGTAGGAGAGAGAGGGAGTGGGAGATAGAGGGATGGGAGAGATACAAGGAGTGAGAGAGAGACTTGAGAGATGAAGAGGGGGTGGCAAGGAGAGGGAGTACTTGAGATAGAGGGATTGGAGAGAGATGGAGGGAGTGAGAGAGATAGAGAGAGAGGGGGTGGGGGGAGATACCTAAGAGAGAGGGAGAGAGAGAGTGGGAGGGGGTGGGAGGGAGATATCTGAGAGAGAGGGAGAGAGATAGAGAGAGTGAGAGAGAGAGAGAGAGGATGTGGGAGAGAGATAGAGGGAGTGAGTGAGAGACAAAGAGAGGATTGAAAGAGGGAGAGGGGGTAGAAGGGAGAGACTTGAGAGACAAAGAGGGAGGGAGAGTGGGTGGGAGGGAGAGACTTGAGAGAGAGAGAGTGGGAGAGAGATAGAGGGAATGAGAGAGAGAGGGACTTGAGAGAGAGAGGGAGAGGTGATGGGAGGGAGATACTTGAGAGATGGAGAGGTAGACAGAGATAGATAGAGGGAGTGAGATAGGGAGGGAGTGGAAGAGAGATAGAGCGAGTGACTATGAGAGGGAGATGAGGTAGGAGGGGGAGACTTGAAAAAGAGAGAGAGGGAGAGGGGGTAGGACAAAGATACTTGAGAGAGAGAGGGGGAGAGGGAGAGGTGGTGGGAGGGAGACACTTGAGAGAGATGGAGAGGTAGAGGGAGAGAGATAGAGGGAGTGAGATAGGGAGGGAGTGGAAGAGAGATAGAGCGAGTGACTGTGAGAGGGAGAGGGGGTAGGAGGGGAGACTTGACAAAGAGAGAGAGGGAGAGGGGGTAGGACAGAGATACTTGAGAGAGAGAGAGGGAGAGGGGGTGGGAGGGAGAGACCTGAGAGAGAGGGAGAGAGATAGAGTGGGAGAGAGTGGGAGAGAGAGGGGGAGTGGGAGAGAGAGAGAGAGGAGGGATGGAGATACCCGAGAGAGAGTGAGAGAGAGAGAAAGAGAGAGTGAGTGAGAGAGAGGGAATGGGATATAGATAGAGGGAGTGAGTGATAGACCTAGAGAGGGAGAGGGGGTAGGAGGGAGAGACTTGAGAGAGAGAGACAGAGAGAGAAAGATAACAACCTAAGAGAGGGAGATGGAGTGAGAGAGACAAAAAGACCAAAGAGGGAGAGAGAGAGAGGGAGAGTGAGAAAGGGGGTTGGAGTGAGATAGATTTATTTAGGTACCTATGTGAGAGGGAAAGAGACCTGAGAGAGGGGATTGGACTGAGAGAGTAGTCTAGGTCACATGGGAGAGAGTGAAACCTGGGAGAGAGTGACTTTAGAGGGATAAAGATTTATCCAATTAGGGTAACGATTTAGAGAGCGTATGAAAGGTAAAACCTCAACTATCCATCTACGATCATAAATTGTGCACTCTAAGCATTATCAAAGTTGTCGACCAAAGAGAGGGGAAATTCAATTTTTGTGCAAAGCAGGTAATTTGGCGAGCACCAAATTTGGCTCTCACTAAATGACCCGCTTTGGACGTGTTAATTGACAGGATTTGCCAAATTTCTTCATATTTTCGTCCATTCTCCCTGTCTCATTTGCACGTATTTCAATGCAACTATATAAAAAATGTGATAGCATTAACCTCTCTTTGAGCTATCTAAGTATATAATTCTTTTTTCATTTTGATTTAGTTAAGGTTTTGATCCATGACTCCTTTTGTAAATGCCTTTGTTTTTTGTCAAAAACCAATATGTGCTAGTTTTAGGATAGATTTTTACTCGAAACGTGAAAAAAATTACATTTTTTGAAACTAGACTCCATTCTACACATGATGAATTTTTTTTTCAATTTTTGATTAGTTTTCAAAAAAATTAGGGGTGAGCACACTCAAATTTTAGCTTTTTAGGATATATCCACTTTGAAAATTCATAAACTATTTTATATTCATTAAAAAAATTATCCGAAACAACGAGGATAAACTACAAGGTGTTAGCGAATTTCTCACCGTTGGGATTTTTGAAATTCTAAAAATAAGTTAATCAAAAAGGGGGGAGCCCTCAAGCGCTATGCTTTTTTTTTTGATAAAAAAGGAAATATTTTTCCCCTTTTGAGACCCTTAATCTTCATTAATTTCAAAAAAAAATAGTACCAGAAACTAGACTCGGAGCACTTCATTTTTTGTTCTTGCTGCATCTCGAAATTTTGAGCATAACTATCTTCATTTTCTCGTACAAATCAGATTTTGCTGATTTTAGAAAAAAAGTGGCATCTTAAGAGCCAAAATTGTGTCACAGATTGGTGCACTTACCCTAAAGGATGTGTATGTTGGATAGGAGAGAGATGTAGAGGGAGGATATGATGAATATGTGGATAGTGAGGATATTGGATATCCCTTGTCAATGGTAGCGTAAGAACTGTTATTAGATGTGGATGAAGAAATGGAGGGATAGCTTAGAGGAGTGATCGGATTTTGGGAGGTGGTAGAAAGAAGCTTGCTAGCAACAACAACATCAAGAGGATCTATATTATACTCATCTTGATCAACAAGACTTTCATTATCGTTATCAACGTAGTTGAGATTCCCCTTGAATACTATTGTTGGTTGTACTGATGAAGGATAAGGTTTCATAATGTTTGATTGGATGGATTTACATTGGAAAGATGGGGATATATGATCAAAAGGAAAGAAAAGATGATGAAAGATAAATATGATGGATTGGAAGAAAATGGGAGAAGAGATCTTAAGATATGTTTCGATATAAGAAGATATTAGACATGGATGGACTACAGCTCAAATTCAGATTCAAGTTAAGCTCAGATTGGGATTAGATAAAAACTTAGACACAAACTAGATTGAAACTGAAATTAGGATGATGGGATTAAAACTCAGATTAGTGTTGATGGTTAAAATGACACAAACAACATTAAAACAGAATATCTCTACTCTATTTCTCCTGAAAGAGAAAGACAACCTATAGTGGCCTAACTCCCAAGGTCCTGGTAGTTGGTTCTCAACTGTCTGATGTCACTCAATTGGTTCATGCAACTGTAATATTCAAGCGGCCTGTGCTGGTAACAAAGGATTCAAGCTATGACTCTCTTTATCAAAATAGTTCTTGTAAATCCATGGGTTTTAAATAAAAGAAAAAGATAGATCAAAGGGGTAAATCAGCAAGTATGAATTAAATTTATCTAATATCTAGACATATACCTCTAACAATGAATGTTTTCTCAACCGATCACAAAAACCATAGTATGACACAACCCACAGTATAATTGTACCATCGTATACATCTTAGGTGCTTAATTCAATTCTACTATTCGCATATCACCAGTATTTCCAAGATTTCAAAACCACACACATTCATTCATCATCAAAACTATAGATCAACAGACTTCAATAACTTTAATTCAATGACAATTTAACAAGATAATCTTTAAACCTGGTTTCTTCTAATGACTTTCATCACATAAGAAACTATCATGCTTCAACACAATCACTGGCATTCAGGTGCATTATAACTCATTAACCTTATCAAACAACACAATTCAATGTAAACTCCATATTTCGTAAACCTGGAATTCTATTAACTGTCAAAAAATCTAGTACAATGTATCTCTGCAAAACTCTCTAAAATTCTATCTCCTAGCACTAGGTAAGCCAATCCAATTCTCAATTAGTTGACCATTACAATGTGATACCGATCTAGTATTTATAGATATACAAAAGAAGTTCGAACTTCACTTCTATCTTAGGCTTTCCACCTTTTTAGGAACAATCAACTTTCTTGTAAACTCAGATCAACTTTGATCTTGAGTTCTTACATTATGCATTCAGTTTGATCTAACAATAGAAGATAGAAATAGAAGAAAAAGAAGTCATGCGCCCTCAAGACTGTCAGTGCTACATGCATGCAACATGCAAGGAAGAAGATCATCATGCGTCATGCAAGGAAGAAGAACATCATGCATGCAAGATTTTATGCATGTGAAGCTGGATCCGCTATGAACTCATCATAATTGGTGAAGACTTGTTGTAGCATATCCATATCTGGCCCATCAATCCAGTCATCTTCAAATTTGATGCGATCCAACTCAACTGCAGCAAACTCTTTCATACTTTTTACCTTGATCAACTCTCTCCCTGCAGCTTTTATTTCTTCTTTGACTTCTACAAGCCGATCTATCACTAACTCTCCTCCATCATCTTTTTCCTCCATGAGTCCTTGGAATCTTTCATTCCATTTCTCTCTAACCTGACTCAACGGCATGCCATCTTTGGTCATTACATTCACATCTACAATTATGGCCATAACCGCTTCCAACTCTTCCAATTGCTTAGTTAAATTATTAACTGCGTCCCGAATCTCATCCTTATGCTTGCTCAGAAAGCCAGTCCTAAACTTAAGGATGCGAGAAGTATTTTCTATAAAATCTTTGTTATCCTCTTCGAGTATAGATTCTTCTAAAAGATTAGTTAGATGCAATGTATTTATCTTCTCTAACTTTTCACTATACTCTTTGTACTCTTCTTCTAACTTCTCGGATGCCTCAATATATTGATGCATCTCTTTTATTACTCCCTCTGCCTCCTTGTAGGTTTCAAACCCTTTTTCTAAAACCTCACCTACCTCCCGGTTCACTTTGTCTATCCATTTGTCAACCATCTCCGCCTTACCTCTAACTTGCACCAAATCATCAACCTCCTTTTTGCTTAGCAAAACAAGAGTCTCAATTACTGCAACCTGTTGTGACCTTGGAGAGGAGACACTCTTCAAGAATGAATGTAATTGATCCAATTGAGCCTTAAGCTCATCTTTCTTTTGTTTGTCCTTGATCATCCTTGATTTTGTCGTTGAAGCCACCACATCAATCAAATTCATTTGTTGATTTCTAGTGGGTCTTCCCAAGTTAACCGTACTCAATTGATAGTCTGTGAGCTGCATATCCCCTACCTCCTTTTCAATCATAGGCACGGCACATTCAGCAACTATCTCCCCTTTATCTGTGAGTCTAGTAGAATGCAAAACTTTAGCCCTCTTCTTAGGCCTTTCTTGTTCAATCTCCTTCATCATGTCCTCCCAATTAAGAGGTTGAGGAGGTGTTCTATCTCTCTTCTGCAAATCTAATTTCAACCATGTAGGAGCACTAGGAGTAGTCATCATCATGGAAGAGGAAGCAACAACTGTAGAGGATGGCTGAACATTTACCTCAGGTTGAGAATCAACCTTTGCTTTTTCTTGTTGCTCCTGCAGCACATGCATCTGCACCAACTTCTCAGCCTCTTCTCTATCTCTTCGTTCCTGCACTCTCTTATCTTCTTCTTCCTTTCTCAATCTCTCCTCTTCCATCTAATCCTTCTCTAACTTTTCTTTCTCTAAGGCCTCTCTTTCCAACCGTTTTGCCTCTAAAGCTTTAAGTTTTGCAGCTTCGGCCTCTTCTTCTTTTTGCTTCCTAACTAGCTCTTTGGCCTCCTTTTCTTTTCTTATCCTTTCAGTTTCTTCCTATTCTATCCTTTCCATTTCCAAGGCTATGAGTTTCTTTGCCTTTCCCCTTTCTTCCTTAGCTTGCTGTTTCTTTACTAGCTCTTCAACCTCTTTTTCTTTCCTTAGAGCTTCAGCTTCTTGTTCTTTTTGTCGAGCCTCCTCTACAAACTTCAATCTAGCAACCAGGGCTTCCTTTTCCCTTCGGTTTCTTGCTTTCTCCTCCTCGAGATCATGGATCTTTTGTATCAGTTCTAGCTTGTCATTTTATGCTTTGACCTTGATCTAATGCTCTCATAGCCTCATTTTCTCCTCCATTGTATCAGTTGTTGTCCTTGTTTCAACTTCTTTTACCTTTGATTGCTGCTGTTGAAGTAAAGCATCAGCTTGTAACTTTGCCTCCATTTCTTTTTGTTTCTCTGCAGTAGCCCTTGCATCAAATTCTCTGGTAGCATCTTCAAATTGTTTCCATTGTTCTTCCTGTGTAAGAACCTGCTCAATAGTATGATCTAGAGGCACGTTTTCTTGCAAGTCCTTCTCTGATAGAGTTTCATCCGAGTCTGTCTCAATTTCTACCAGTTCTTCCTCCACTTCTTTCCCTTTAGTAGCTTCAGCCACGGCATAAAGTACTCCTTGAACTTCTTTTCTTTTCTTTCTTGTGAGTGGGGCTTGTGCAGATGACTCACCCAATGCGGGTGTAGAAATAGCAGATTCAATTGGAACATCTCCCTTGAGTGTCTCTTCTTCTTCATCGACTATCTCCAACTATGTTTCTTCAACATCAGGAGGAAAGAATTCTAATGGTTCCTTGGAAGGTGCCTTTCCTTTAATCCTCTTATACCCTTTACCTTTCTTGAGGATTGGTCCATGAGGAGCTTGAGTTCTCATCATCAACCATTGCACACTTCTATCCAAGACTGTCTTTCCCAGTTTCTTAATATCAATCGTTTCTTCCTCATTCCAGTCTATTGGATCTAAGTTTTTGGTGTCAATCTTCAAAGCTTCATATGAGGGATCTAATATAATTCCATCATCCACCAAAGTGTTAGGAATATTATCTTTAATACCCAGCTCTATCATAAGTGAGACTGGTAATCTCTCATAATTCTTCTTCCTTAAGTCATATTCATCCTGCCTATCACACCAAAAATCCTCTAACAAATTAAAATGTCTGGTAAACACTGAAGGTAATAAAGCATACATCTTCTTCTTTGGATCAAAATACTTACGAGCTGTATACAATCCCAATTTCAATTGTACCAACTCATTACAAACCACCTTTGTTGCCTTCAAGTGTTCATAGCCATATTCCCCCAACTTCATGGGAAATTTATGGCATCCTATCTTATGCTTCATCCCAAATCTAGCATTAACTCCAATGGCTTGATATACAAATTCCATAAGCACTATTTTATTGCTGCAGCATCTTGGAAGTAAATGGGGATGACCCTCAAAACCAAACAATCTGAAGTATGTAAATTTGGGGTATTGGATGTACCAACTTCCCCATTCAGAAATGAATGCCATAGCTTCTTGGCTTAACCTGTATCCTGCATCTCCACTCAACTGGTTGATAACCACATATAAAAATGCATCATTGACTCTTTTGAAGTGAGTCTCAGCAACCTGAAGAGATAATTGATCGTAGTGTTCCCATACCTTCCTTTGTCCATCCAAGACTCCCATGATACCTACTCTGTTTAATCCTGGGAAAATCCCCATTCTTGCTGCAACATAGACCACATATGAAGTCATGAAGAAAGATTTGGTCTGTCTGACCCTTGTGAGCTGATCGTGTATGGCATCAGAAACAATCATTGACTAATCAAATTGATAATCACCCTGGAAGATCACTTGAATAAAATGAAACATCCATTCCTTGAAATGGAAGGCATCCCTCTTCCCAAACACTCTGGATAGCATCAATATCAAATCAGATATCTCCTTCTTGAAGTCTGCCCTCTTTGGCTGGTCTGCTAGCTTGCTTAAAGACTTCTTCTCGGTGCTTAACCATCTTTTGTTTAAATGAGACTTATTGGAGTCTTTATGCTTACTGTATTTCTCCCATGCCTCAGCCTTAGTTAGCTGCACCAAATTCTTGGGATCAGGAACATTAAATATGATTTGGAACATCTGCGGAGTAAGATCTATAATCACATTATTTTGTGAATCCATGCATAATCTTGTAGCTGGATTATAAGTACTGGCCACTTTAAATATCAACTCCGGACACTGAACTATTAAAGGAAACACAGTGATATGTACAAGACCGGAGTCAACAATCCTTTGAGTTCTTCCTGTCAAGTTTCCCCTTTCTGCAAAGGTCTCTTCATGTAATTCTTCAAAGCTATACTGGCCTAGATTAGTATTTGTGATATCTGACCAGTCTGATTCCACCTTGCTCGCCTTCACCACCGGATTCCTATGATCATACCTTAATGTATCAAGTAGCTATTTTGGTTTCACCTTCTTGATTTTCGGTGTTGTCTTTGATGTTCCAGCCAGTCAATTCCTTCGAGCAGCCTCTCTTGATATTCCTGACATCCCTCAAATCTCCTGCAAGCAAACCTCTAATTAGACCTTCAAATAAATCATCATAAAGCATGTTTTAAAAACATACCTGTTACATATACATCGGAGTCGGAACCAGACAAAAGCTCAAAACAAGTGCTTTTACAAAACTGGCAGACTCGGAGCAAAAATCGATATAGGAACTTCACCTAATAGCAAACAGGCTCGGAGTCGGAGTCGGGGAGATTATCGGAACCGGGGTCAGAACAAAAATCGGATTTAGTTTTCTTTGAATTTTACTTTTCATATTCTATTTCCATTCCGCCTCCGCCTCCGATTTGGTCATTGTTATTTCGACAAAAGACTTCCCACTATACGCGGAGCTGGACACGGGATGAAAATGGAATTGATAACCTTCGCAAACAAAATTCTTAAGTTCAGGATCAATTCCGATCCCACCTCCGCCAATTATCACATACTTCAAGAAAACCTTTTAGAACTCAGAATCGAAAACGAGATAGAAATGGAATTGATAACTTTGGTAAAAACAAAACTCTTATGTCCATACCCATTCCAATCCCGCCTCCACCTATGCTAATCATGACATCATCATATTTATTCATTTTCATCGTAACTTCATGATTAAACCTAGGTCGCCATCAAATGGAAAAGGAGCTTAAAAACTCTACCCTCATATGACCGTGGGGAACAATTGTATTTTAGGGCCAAAGTAATTGCAGAGACCGATGAAACCCTAATCTAACAAACTTAATAAAACTAGGGCACGGGTTTAAAACCCTGCCATTCTACCAAATGACGAAACCCTAATTTAAACAATAAATCTAATCTACCTTAACTCACTGTAAAATCCCTAATCTACCTCACTGTAAATTCTCTATCTAACTCATGCCATAATAAAAACCTTTAATCTAATCTAATCTACTGCAAATCGAAAACGACACGATGCGATCACAATTAAGATGTGAAAGCGACAATACCTTAAAATAGAAAGAAACGACACGATAAAACAAGACAACAAAGATTTAAAGCAAAACAAACAAGCCAAAACAAGAACCTGCTCATTCAATCACATCGATGATCATAAAATTGCTTTAAAACACAATGATTGAACACGCGAGCAGATACAAAGCAAAACACAACAAGGAAATAAACAACGAACAACAAAGATAAAAGACCTACCTCAAACACAAACAAAGCCATACTAACTTTCTGAATCGATTCGCACCCAATATGCCTTATCTATCTCGATCAATTTGCTCAAACGAACTCTGTTATTGCTCTTCGCGCTCTCAGACTTTTTATAATAACAATAATGATCGGCTTTAACCCTTAATAAAAAAAAATATGTGAATTTCTACCTACATCGACAACCACCATTAATGCATTAAAAAGCAGTAAAGGTGGAGTCGAAACTGTAAGAGAATGAACACTAGTTTGCAGTGCAACTTCAGTCAAAAAGTCAATGACAAAAATTTGCGGGGGCGGAACTAAAATGGAAACAGGATCTTAAACTCATAAAATTTCCAAACCTTATTCCCATTCCAACTCCACGTTCGACAACTAAAAACAAAACAAAAACAAAAACAAAAAGTTAAGTAAAAGACCAACCTAATAAAACAAAACACAAAAACCGAGACAAAACAAACATTAAAAGCGAGCGGAGGCGAGATCGGAATTGAATTTGATTTTGCAAATTTTGATAACAACCATCCCAATTCCCACTCCGGCTCCGCTTCCGCTGAAGACCAAAAACAAAGGCAAAGAAAAGACCGTTGGGATAGAACCAAAAACAAGCCTCAAAAGAACCTTCAGAACCTGATTCAACTCCGGTTCCGATTTCGACAGAGAAAACAAAGAAAAACAAAGTATTGGCAAAAGTAGACTCCAAAATTTGTTTCAAAAACAACTAAGTACAAAAAACACAAAGGGGGACCCATTTTGACCAAGGCAAAAGATGGGGTGGTTATGCAAGGCATAACAAATGGCGACTTGGCTGGGAAAATGGTTTACCTATTTTCAAAATACCCAAAGAAAATTTTAGTCACCCAAAAACTACTTGGCTTATAAACACCTTAGCTTGAATGAGATCAGATATTTTTATGATAATCTTGAGTTTGAATCTCAGATGTTATGTGCTCATGAGTTACTTCTGAATTTGAGTGTGTGCCTATATTGTGCATCATTCTTTGTAGATACTTTCTCTATTTGTAAACAACTATACCTAAGTTTCAAGCTACATAAGTTGAGTCCTTTAACTATTGTGTAGTAAAATCTTGGGTATTGCTCCGCTGCCAGACAGGCGTCCATAGCCCCGATGGAGATACCTCTAGTCCTCTCAAAGCATTGCTCTACTACCAGACAAGCGTCCATAGCCCTGATAGAGATACTTGTTTACCCATTTGATATTGAGTTTTCTTTTCTTTCTTTCTTTCTCTTTCTCTTTTTATGGATGGATATTCTTTTATGCATCTCTCAATACTCAGATTCAATGAATCTAAAATGTGGGTTGAGTACTACAATGGATTTCATGATAGTTTTGGAATCTAATTTTTCACTTGAAATATAGATAGAGTCATTCTAAAACAAATAGGTAATTACTCATGCAGATGTTTTTCTAATTTGGTGACAGATCTTTGATCACAATTCATAAGATATTCACATTGACATCTTCTATCCTTAATAACTTTTCCAACCCAAACTAGAATGATCATAAAACATAAGTTTTAGAATGAAAATCCTTTTCAATATTATAATGAGAATACCTAAACCAATTTCTCTCCTAGTACCAATAGTATACTTTGAATAACAACCCCCTAACTTGAGATGAGCAAAATAAGAATCCCCAACAAAACAATACAAAACAAACAAAACAAGCAAAAACAAAGAAAGAAAACTAAACAAAACAAACAAAACAAGCAAAAACAAAGACGAGAACCTAAAAAACTAAAAAAAAAACTTAATTACATATGATACAATATAGTACATTCCTTTTCAAAACACCAGACTTTCTATGCACCAAAGTAGTGCTTGAGAAACTGACCATTAACTGGTAATGGAATAGGCTCTCCTGTTAATGTACTCAAACGAAAGGCATTCTCCCCTAAGATTTCAGCTATTTGGTAGGGACCTAACCAAAGTCTATCAAATTTCTGCTGGTCTTCCTTCCTTTCTCTAGCCTTATCCCATAATAGCACAAGGTCTGATATTCTAAAAGCTTTCACTTTGGCTCTTTTGTCAAACCAGCGCTTGACAACAGCCTGATGTTTAGAGAATTGCTGCAAAGTAGCATCTCTTTGTTCTTCTATGTTCAATAAGTTAAGCAGTCTTACCTCAATCCTATCATCCCTATTATAAAACTCCTGCATAAATTTCAGAATAGGTATTTGTAAATGTATGGGGAAGATTGGATCCTGGCCATAAACTAGCTTAAAGGGTGAATTACCTAGGGCTGCTTTAATTCTGGTTCAATCTGCCCATAAGGAAAATCTCAGTTGGGTATGCCAGTCCCTAGGGTTACTTTCTAACAACTTTTTTATTACTTCCAATAAATTCTTATTTGTGGACTCAGCCACTCCATTCCCCTGAAGGTAATAATTGGAAGAATATTTTAATACAATCTTATGCTCATAAGCCCATGAAATAAATTCAGCGGAGGAAAAAGCAGGGCCATTATCACATACCAGAGCAAATGGAACTCCAAACCTGGTTGTGATGTTCTCTATCAGAAACTTAATAACCACCTCTGTAGTGCTATTCTTGCAAGGAAGAGCCTCCGTCCAACGTGTGCAATAATTCGTCGCAGTCAAAATGAATTTGTGACCTACAGAAGAATTTGGATTAATAACTCCAACAAAATCAAGTGCCCATTCGGCAAATGGCCTTACCTCATAAACCGACTGTAGGGGCATCACAGGATTTCTTTCTCTTGTTGCAGAAGTTTGACATACATTACAAGTCCTGCAATGTTAATGTACATCCCTAAACACATAAGGCCAATAGTAACCTGACCTTAAAATTTGATGAGCCAACGCATCAGCAGATCCATGTCCCGTTCCATGCCTACCATGAAATTCACTTATAGCATGTTTAGCTTCTTATTGATCCAGACAACGCAAGTAGATTCCTTGGAAATTCTTCCTATAGATTGATCCTCCTTTAAGCATATAATGGGCGCTTTTCATCCTTAGTGCTCTTCTTTGAGTTGCATTCATCCCTTCTGGACACTTGTTGTTGAGGAGGGAAAAGACTAAGTCTGTATACCAGGGATCTTTTGTGAATGACTGAACAGTGTATTGTTGACAAGTTATACTTCTGTCCACTTCAGCCATTGCCTTTGACAAACCCTGACCTCTTACAAGCTTCATAGGGTGAATCTCCAAGTCAAATTCTTGTAAAATGGCCATCCATTTCCCTCTTCTTTCTCCTAGTTCACTTTGCATCAAGAGGGACTTTACAGCTGGATCTGGGACTATAGCCATCACTTGACTTCGGATTATGTAGTGTCTGAATTTTTTCACTGCTCGCACCAATGCAAAAGCCTGTTTTTCTATTGATGAATATCTTACCTCTGTATTCTTAAAGGGAGAGCTCATAAAAACAATAGGCCTCTCCTCATTCTCTTTTCTTCTCTGTGTCAAGACTACTGCACATGAATGTTCAGAAGCAAAAGAATAGATGTAAAAGGGTTTTAGATAATTTGGGCTTGTTAAAACAGGTGCCTCAGATATAGCTTGTTTAATTTGCATGAAAGCAGATTTAGCCTCTTCACTCCATTCAATCTTCGCATCCTTTTTCATCATTTCATTAAGTGGTTTAACAATTTTTGCAAACCCTGTTATAAACTTCCTGACAAAATTAACCCTTCCAAAGAAAGATCTCATCTCCTTCTTACTTCCTGGCCTTGTCAACTTCAAAATGGCTTCTACTTGATCAGGATCTATGGAAATTCCCTCCTCTGATATAATGTGACCCAAAATCTTCCCTTCAGAAACTCCAAATACACATTTCTTTGGATTGAGAGAAACACCATAACTGATACATTTCTTCAACACTTTCTCTAAATCAGCAGCATGATCTTCTCTACTTTTAGAGAAGATGGTCAGATCATCAACATAGATGATTATACACTTTCCTATCAGGTCTTTAAACGCTACATCCATTGCTCTTTGAAAAGTAGCACTAGCATTAATTAGACCGAATGGCATCGTCTTGTAGGCAAATGTGCCCCACTTTGTAGTGAAAGCAGTCTTCATCCTATCCTCATGACTTACCAGTACTTGATTACATCTTGAATATCCATCCAAGAAAGACATCATTTGAGATCCATTAACCTTTTACAATACTTCATCAAGAGAAGGTAATGGATAATTGTCCTTCTCATAGGCTTTGTTTAAATTTTTGAAATCCACACATAACCTGATTTCCCCATTCTTCTTCCTCACAGGAACTGGATTAGCCACCCAGGTAGAGTGTCTAACTGGAAAAATTATTCTTGCAGCCAAAAGCTTTTGTACTTCTCTCTGGATTAGTGGCTCGATTAATGCATTGACTGGGCGTTGCTTTTGGCGAAATGGCTTGGCTTCTAGCTTAAGAGGAATCGTATGTGTGATGACAGATGTATCAAAAGTCTTCAAATCATCGTAGCTCCAAGCAATTGCTTCAATATTTTGCTTCAAAACTTTGATTATCTCATCCTTTATTTCCTGAGGACAAGTCTTTCCTATAAGAACATTCTTTTCTACCCCTGAGTGAGTCAAATTAACGGATTCATACTTGCCTCCCTCACTCTTTGTAGGCATTCTTTGATAAGCTCGTGGATCCAAATCAAATATCCTCTCCAATGCTATCATCCCTTTTGGAATGTTATTGCTCTTTAAATCCATTGTCCCTTCTGGATTATCACTTTCTGTATTGTCACTTCCTGGATTCCACTCTCCTTGATCCCTGTCAACATCATCAATTATTTGTCCTTGAAATACATCAGAACTCTCCAAAAAGGTCAAAATATGTTGGTCATCATTAAACACCTGGAAGTGTCTAACATTGTCAGGAATTGCAGGAACTGAAATCAATTCAACAGAAAACCTCTTCAAATTTGAATCCTGCATGGGCTCTAATGTACTTGCTGCAACGGTAAGAGCATCTGCTATTTGATTTGCTTCCCTTGGAATAAGAGTAATCCCAAAGGCATCAAAATCTTTTATTAAATTCCAGACCCTATTCCTATAAGCAGCCAATCTTTTATTATGGTAAGTGTATTGGCTATGTACCTGTTTCACAATTACCTCAGAGTCTCCCATCACTGTAAGAGTAGTTACTTTCTTCTTATGAGCAAACATAAGTCCTATTGCAAGTGCCTCATATTTAGCCACATTGTTAGTGCAACCAAACTACAATCTGTAAGAAGCAAAATAAGTTTTCCCTTTTGGGTTAGTTAGTTCAATTCCAGCTCCACTTCCTGTTTAGATTTAGAACCATCAAATTTAAGAGTCCATAACTGGTCTTTAGCTGGGAGCTCTTTCTTTTTAGAAACTACAGGGATTTTTCCACTTATGACATGTGGCGGCTTGGACTTTTGCTGTTTATTAGAATTCGTGTTGAGAAGAAGCTCAGTTAACGATTTTCCTAGTTCCTTAATTTGTTCAACAACTACCTCCTGAGCGATTTCTTGGGCTGAGTCAGGATCTAACTCATCTTCTATTAACTCTTTTGGTATTGGCAAAGCATCTAGAATAGGGGTATTAAAATGAAACTGAGATACTTCCACTTCCTTTTTTTCATCTGAAAACCCTAAGACCTGAGTCTGTTCTACTGGTAAAGGAACCTCTTCTTGAGCAAGACTAATCCATGTAAGAATAGTTGCATCCTTAGCTTGGAAAGAGAACTCATTGATGGGAGTCTCAGTTACCTCTTGAGATTCTTGCTTGGGTAGATCTACATGCCTTAGAATATCTATGCATGACTGACATGTCAACTCTGAATGGTTGTGATAGTGTATTCTACACCAATTAGGAAGCAATAGATTACTCAAATCAGTTTCTATTCCTAAAACCAACCTATCTTGTTGCAATTTCCTTATTAGAACTTGCTGGTTGATGTGAACCATCGAATCAGTGTGGTCTAAGGATAGTGTATCCTCAGAACCAACTACAGAGAAAGTAAGGACTTCCTCTTGCTTGTAAACACCCATCTTAGTCTCAAAGAATGCTACTTCATTTGGAGTATCATACTCTGTAATCATGTGTTTGAGCCTAGGTTCACTTTCAATTCTTATCTGAGTGGCAACCCCTTTCCATGGTAACCACATGTGCGAGAAGTCTAAGGACAGATATCCACTTATGCTTTTCATTAGCTCTCGACTTAAAAGCATCCCATATGTTTCTGGGATGTCAGCAACTTGAATATCTATATAGGTCTAGATCCCTGGGTCTGATCCAACCTACACATGCATGTTCTTCAACTCACCTACAACATTAACTTCGGTTTTATCCAATTGAATCACCTTTTTATTGGTTGGAATAGGACTCAATCCTAACTTTTTACAAATCGAAAAAGGCATGACATTCCCTGATGCTCCAGAATCTAATAAGCAATTGTGTAGATTATTTTCGAAGATCCTCAAACTTAACAAGAAAGGTGGGGTATTGGTCTTACCTTTATACATAGCAACATTTGTCTCCTTTGCGGGAGTCACCTTACCTTTCCCTTTCAAGTGATTTGTTTCTTCCAAAGCTTTTAATACCACCTCCCTTTGAGCTGGGCACCACTTCATGATATCAAAGAAGGATAGTGATGTCTTCTGCCTTTGCAATTCTGCAACAAAATCAAACTTTGAATCATTCCTAAATTGATATTTAGGAAAAGAAGGCTGATTACCTCTATTCTGAGTATTAGAAGGTCCCTTTGGTGGGGGTGGATTGTTATCTGCATTCTGATTTGGTGGAACCATGTTGTTAGGGGATGTAGATGTAGTGAATGGCCCTTTATTCTGGTTCCTCATAAAATGACCACCCTTAGATTGGAAGGCTTGAGCATCATAGACATCTTCTTCCGGCTCATTATCCCCTTGCATAGGGAATTGATACTTTTCTTCAATGGTTTCATAAGTCATGGCGGTGCTGGTCGACCCATTGCCTTGATTAGAATTTCCTGCTTGAGGATGGGCATCATCCTGTGCAATCTTCACCATCTTCTCCATTTCCGAGCAATTGACCTCAGAATGAGCTGTTGTATCATGCAACCTACACCAATTTGTCATAAAATTTAAATCAGCAACATTAGCAGTATTTGATCTCTCTTCACCTGCTTGATAATTATGGGGAACTCCTCCATTGTTAGGCCCAGTGTTCCACTGCCTATTGTTGTTGTTGTTGTTATTGAATCTCTGATTATATCCTCTATTTTGATTCTGGAAGTTCCTATTGGTGTTCTGATTAGAGTAATTGCCCTAATAGTTGTAACCTCCCTGATTGTTGTAATTTTGGTTTTGATTATTGGGAGGATTTTGTCTGAGCTGTGCCGTGTCATTTGGCATCTGAGAGAGAATATTTTTGAGAGTCTCTACTTCATTTGTAAGTTGAATAGTTTGATCATTCTGCACATTTTGAACTATGGCTAGGGAATGGACATGGGTTGGTCCTCCCCCTTGTTGCGATTGATTTTGAGGTTGCTATTGAGGTTGCTGTTGTGGGGATTGATGTGAGGAATCATGCATGCTATTGCCAAAGAAGGGCACAGTTGGTGGAGCTTGCAACTCAGATACAGGTCCATAATGGGATTAAGACGTCCCTGGGACAGTGTTGTATAACGGTGGATTACGCATTTGATAATTCATTGGAGAAAAAGATACTCCCAACCCTCCAGGTTGTAGGTTTGTCTACTATTGCAATTTGATAGCCAAATGATAAATCTTAGATAGTGAGTCAATCTCATCAGGTTGATAAGTTCTTTGTAAGAATAGACCAATCAAAGGATCAACAACTCTTAGATATGCCTGTATGGCCATGGCTTCCGGCACTAGGTAAGGCTCTTGTAGCCTACGATACATTCTATGGAACCTAGTGTTAAACAAGGGCAACGGTTCATGATGCTCCTTTCTAATAGTAGCAAATTGGTGATATAGTATTGCAAGGTCTACATAAACACTGAACTAATTAATGAAAGCATTCTCTAAATCATTCCAACCCAAAATGGATCCTTGGGGCAGATTTAGATACCAATTATATGCCATATCTCCTAAACAGTAAGGAAATAGTCTACATACCACATCTTGATGAGCAACTTGAGCTCACGTGCAGGCATCTTTGAATGCTTGTATATGTTCCTCTGCACTTCTTGATTCTCCATGCATGTATTTTGGACAGAACTTCTCTGGGTTCTTTGGTAAATCATGGAATCCGCCTAGAATAGTCCCTAACGGGGAGGGATTACCCACAAAATAAGCCATTGGTGGGATTGGTTGGGCAGGTGGTGGTGATAAAGGCCGAATTGATGGTGACAAAGGACTACTTGGTGGTGGTGTGGATAGAATTGGTGGAAATCCTAGTGGAGTAAGCGGTGGTGGTAATGTAGGTATTTCTACCCTACGAGCATGAGGTCTTGATCTAACCGGGGTTTGAAGTTCTTTGAATAGTTCACGATTAGTAGAGGATCTAAGAACCCTCTCGTATCCCTCTGGTGAAAAAGATCTTCCGCGAGCCAGCTTGTCCTTTCAGGCCCTCCTTCTAGCGCCAATTTCTGTTGATGGTTAAAATAACACAAACAACATTAAAACAGAATATTTCTACTCTATTTCTCCTGAAAGAGAAAGACAACCTATAGTGGCCTAACTCCCAAGGTCCTAGTAGTTGGTTCTCAACTGTCTGATGTCACTCAATTGGTTCATGCAACTGTAATATTCAAGTGGCCTGTGCTGGTAACAAATGATTCAAGCTATGACTCTTTTTATCAAAATAGTTCCTATAAATCCATGGGTTTTAAATAAAAGAAAAAGATAGATCAAAGGGGTAAATCAACAAGTATGAATTAAATTTATCTAATATCCAGGCATATACCTCTAACAATGAATGTTTTCTCAACCGATCACAAAAACCATAGTATGACACAACCCATAATATAACTGTACCATCGTATACATCTTAGGTGCTTAATTCAATTCCACTATTCGCATATCACCAGTATTTCCAAGATTTCAAAACCACACACATTCATTCATCATCAAAACTATAGATCAACAGACTTCAATAACTTTAATTCAATGACAATTTAACAAGATAATCTTTAAACCTGGTTTCTTCTAATGACTTTCATCACATAAGAAACTATCATGCTTCAGCACAATCACTGGCATTCAGGTGGATTATAACTCATTAACCTTATCAAACAACACAATTCAATGTAAACTCCATATTTCGTAAACCTGCAATTCTATTAACTGTCAAAAAGATCTAGTACAATGTATCTCTGCAAAACTCTCTAAAATTCTATCTCCTAGCACTAGGTAAGCCAATCCAATTCTCAATTAGCCGACCATTACAATGTGATACCCATCTGGTATTTATAGATATACAAAAGAAGTTCGAACTTCACTTCTATCTTAGGCTTTCCACCTTTTTAGGAACAATCAACTTTCTTGTAAACTCAGATCAACTTTGATCTTGAGTTCTTACATTATGCATTCAGTTTGATCTAACAATAGAAGATAGAAATAGAAGAAAAATAAGTCATGCGCCCTCAACACTGTTAGTGTTGCATGCATGCAACATGCAAGGAAGAAGATCATCATGCGTCATGCAAGGAAGAAGAACATCATGCATGCAAGATTTTATGCATGTGAAGTTGGATCCGCTATGAACTCATCATAATTGGTGAAGACTTGTTGTAGCATATCCATATCTGGCCCATCAATCCAGTCATCTTCAAATTTGATGTGATCCAACTCAACTGCAGCAAACTCTTTCATACTTTTTACCTTGATCAACTCTCTCCCTGCAGCTTTTATTTCTTCTTTGACTTCTACAAGCCGATCTATCACTAAGTCTCCTCCATCATCTTTCTCCTCCATGAGTCCTTGGAATCTTTCATTCCATTTCTCTCTAACCTGACTCAACGGCATGCCATCTTTGGTCATTACATTCACATCTACAATTATGGCCATAACCGCTTCCAACTCTTCCAACTGCTTAGTTAAATTATTAACTGCGTCCTGAATCTCATCCTTATGCTTGCTCAAAAAGCCAGTCCTAAACTTAAGGATGCGAGAAGTCTTTTCTACAAAATCTTTGTTATCCTCTTCGAGTATAGATTCTTCTAAAAGAGTAGTTAGGGCAATGTATTTATCTTCTCTAACTTTTCACTATACTCTTTGTACTCTTCTTCTAACTTCTCGGATGCCTCAATATATTGATGCATCTCTTTTATTACTCCCTCTGCCTCCTTGTAGGTTTCAAACCCTTTTTCTAAAACCTCACCTACCTCCCGGTTCACTTTGTCTATCCATTTGTCAACCATCTCCGCCTTACCTCTAACTTGCACCAAATCATCAACCTCCTTTTTGCTTAGCAAAACAGGAGTCTCAATTGTTGCAACCTGTTGTGACCTTGGAGAGGAGACACTCTTCAAGAATGAATGTAACTGATCCAATTGAGCCTTAAGCTCATCTTTCTTTTGTTTGTCCTTGATCATCCTTGATTTTGTCGTTGAAGCCACCACATCAATCAGATTCATTTGTTGATTTCTAGTGGGTCTTCCCAAGTTAACCGTACTCAATTGATAGTCTATGAGCTACATATCCCCTACCTCCTTTTCAATCATAGGCACAACACATTCAGCAACTATCTCCCCTTTATCTATGAGTCTGGTAGAATGCAAAACTTTAGCCCTCTTCTTAGGCCTTTCCTGTTCAATCTCCTTCATCATGTCCTCCCAATTAAGAGGTTGAGGAGGTGTTCTAGCTCTCTTCTGCAAATCTAATTTCAACCATGTAGGAGCACTAGGAGCAGTCATCATCATGGAAGAGGAAGCGACAACTGTAGAGGATGGCTGAACATTTACCTCAGGTTGAGAATCAACCTTTGCTTTTTCTTGTTGCTCCTGCAGCACATGCATCTACACCAACTTCTCAGCCTCTTCTCTATCTCTTCGTTCCTGCACTTTCTTATCTTCTTCTTCCTTTCTCAATCTCTCCTCTTCCATCTGATCCTTCTCTAACTTTTCTTTCTCTAAGGCCTCTCTTTCCAACCGTTCTGCCTCTAAAGCTTTAAGTTTTGCAGCTTCGACCTCTTCTTCTTTTTGCTTCCTAACTAGCTCTTCGGCCTCCTTTTCTTTTCTTATCCTTTCAGTTTCTTCCTTTTCTATCCTTTCCATTTCCAAGGCTATGAGTTTCTCTACCTTTTCCCTTTCTTCCTCAGCTTGCTATTTCTTTACTAGCTCTTCAGCCTCTTTTTCTTTCCTTAGAGCTTCAACTTCTTGTTCTTTCTGTCGAGCCTCCTCTGCAAGCTTCAATCTAGCAACCAGGGCTTCCTTTTCCCTTCGGTTTCTTGCTTTCTCCTCCTCGAGATCATGGATCTTCTGTATTAGTTCCAGCTTGTCATTTTCTGCCTTGACCTTGATCTCATGCTCTCGTAGCCTCATTTGCTCCTCCATTGTATCAGTTGCTGTCCTTGTTTCAACTTCTTTTACCTTTGATTGCTGCTGTTGAAGTAAAGCATCAGCTTGTAACTTTGCCTCCATTTCCTTTTGTTTCTCTGCAGCAGCCCTTGCATCAGATTCTCTGGTAGCATCTTCAAATTGTTTCCATTGTTCTTCCTATGTAAGAACCTGCTCAATAGTATGATCTAGAGGCATGTTTTCTTGCAAGTCCTTCTCTGACAGAGTTTCATCCGAGTCTGTCTCAATTTCTACCAGTTCTTCCTCCACTTCTTTCCCTTTAGTAGCTTCAGCCATGGCATAAAGTACTCCTTGAACTTCTTTACTTTTCTTTCTTGTGAGTGGGGCTTGTGCAGATGACTCACCCAATGCGGGCGTAGAAACAGCAGATTCAATTGGAACATCTCCCTCGGGTGTCTCTTCTTCTTCATCGACTACCTCCAACTCTGTTTCTTCAACATCAGGAGGAAAGAATTCTAATGGTTCCTTGGAAGGTGCCTTTCTTTTAATCCTCTTATACCCTTTACCTTTCTTGAGGATTGGTCCCTGAGGAGCTTGAGTTCTCATCATCAACCATTGCACACTTCTATCCAAGACTGTCCTTCCCAGTTTCTTAATATCAATCGTTTCTTCCTCATTCCAGTCTATTGGATCTAAGTTTTTGGTGCCAATCTTCAAAGCTTCATATGAGGGATCTAATACAATTCCATCATCCACCAAAGTGTTAGGAATATTATCTTTAATACCCAGCTCTACCATAAGTGAGACTGGTAATCTCTCATAATTCTTCTTCCTTAAGTCATATTCATCCTGCCTATCACACCAAAAATCCTCTAACAAATTAAAATGTCTAGTAAACACTGAAGGTAATAAAGCATACATCTTCTTCTTTGGATCAAAATACTTACGAGCTGTATACAATCCCAATTTCAATTGTATCAACTCATTACAAACCACCTTTGCTGCCTTCAAGTGTTGACAGCCATATTCCCCCAACTTCATGGGAAATTTATGGCATCCTGTCTTGTGCTTCATCCCAAATCTAGCATTAACTCCAATGGCTTGATATACAAATTCCATAAGCACTATTCTATTGCTGCAGCATCTTGGAAGTAAATGGGGATGACCCTCAAAACCAAACAATTTGAAGTATGTAAATTTGGGGTATTGGATGTACCAACTTCCCCATTCAGAAATGAATGCCATAGCTTCTTGGCTTAACCTGTATCCTGCATCTCCACTCAACTGGTTGATAACCACATATAAAAATGCATCATTGACTCTTCTGAAGTGAGTCTCAGCAACCTGAAGAGATAATTGATCGTAGTGTTCCCATACCTTCCTTTGTCCATCCAAGACTCCCATGATACCTACTCTGTTTAATCCTGGGAAAATCCCCATTCTTGCTGCAGCATAGACCACATATGAAGTCATGAAGAAAGATTTGGTCTGTCTGACCCTTGTGAGCTGATCATGTATGGCATCAGAAACAATCATTGACCAATCAAATTGATAATCACCCTGAAAGATCACTTGAATAAAATGAAACATCCATTCCTTGAAATGGAAGGCATCCCTCTTCCCAAACACTCTAGACAACATCAATATCAAATCAGATATCTCCTTCTTGAAGTCTGCCCTCTTTGGCTGGTCTGCCAGCTTGCTTAAAGACTTCTTCTCGGTGCTTAACCATCTTTTGTTTAAATGAGACTTATTGGAGTCTTTATGCTTACTGTATTTCTCCAATGCCTCAGCCTTAGTTAGCTGCACCAAATTCTTGGGATCAGGAACATTAAATATGCTTTGGAACATCTGCGGAGTAAGATCTATAATCACATTATTCTGT
Source organism: Sequoiadendron giganteum (assembly GCA_007115665.2). Lineage (NCBI taxonomy): Eukaryota > Viridiplantae > Streptophyta > Pinopsida > Cupressales > Cupressaceae > Sequoiadendron > Sequoiadendron giganteum. The sequence continues at coordinate 308,690,057 of CM021103.1, forward strand.
GAATCCATGCATAATCTTGTAGCTGGATTATAAGTACTGGCCACTGTACATATCAACTCCGGACACTGAACTGATAAAGGAAACACAGTGATATGTGCAAGACCAGAGTCAACAATCCTTTGAGTTCTCCCTGTCAAGTTTTCCCTTTCTGCAAAGGTCTCTTCATGTAATTCTTCAAAGCTATACTGGCCCAGATTAGTATCTGTGATATCTGACCAGTCTGATTCCACCTTGCTCGCCTTCACCACCAGATTCCTATGATCATACCTTAATGTATAAGGTAGCTGTTCTGGTTTCACCTTCTTGATTTTCGGTGCTGTCTTTGATGTTCCAGCTGGTTGATTCCTTCGAGCAGCCTCTCCTGACGTTCCTGACATCTCTCAAATCTCCTGCAAGCAAACCTCTAATTAGACCTTCAAATAAATCATCATAAAACATGTTTTAAAAACATACCTGTTACATATACATCGGAGTCGGAACCAGACAAAAGCTCAAAACAAGCGCTTTTACAAAACTGGCAGACTCGGAGCAAAAACCAATATAGGAACTTCACCTAATAACAAACGGGCTCGGAGTCGGAGTCGGGGAGATTATCGGAACCGGGGTCGAACAAAAATCGGATTTAGTTTTCTTTGAATTTTACTTTTCATATTCTATTTCCATTCCGCCTCTGCCTCCGATTTGGTCATTGTTATTTCGACAAAAGACTTCCCACTATACGCGGAGCTGGACACGGGATGAAAACGGAATTGATAACCTTCGCAAACAAAATTCTTAAGTTCAGGATCAATTCCGATCCCGCCTCCGCCAATTATCACATACTTCAAGAAAACCTTTTAGAACTCAGAATCGAAAACGAGATAGAAATGGAATTGATAACTTTGGTAAAAACAAAACTCTTATGTCCATACCCATTCCAATCCCGCCTCCGCCTATGCTAATCATGACATCATCAAATTTATTCATTTTCATCATAACTTCATGATTAAACCTAGGTCGCCATAAAATGGCAAAGGAGCTTAAAAACTCTACCCTCATATGACCGTGGGGAACAATTGTATTTTAGGGCCATTTATTTAAATCTTATTTAAATTAATTGCAGAGACCGACGAAACCCTAATCTAACAAACTTAATAAAACCAGGGCACGGGTTTAAACCCTGCCATTCTCCCAAATGACGAAACCCTAATTTAAACAATAAATCTAATCTACCTTAACTCACTGTAAAATCCCTAATCTACCTCACTGTAAATTCTCTATCTAACTCATGCCATAATAAAAACCTTTAATCTAATCTAATCTACTGCAAATCGAAAACGACACGACACGATCACGATTAAGACGTGAAAGTGACAATGCCCTAAAATAGAAAGAAACGACACGATAAAACAAGACAACAAAGATTTAAAGCAAAACAAACAAGCCAAAACAAGAACCTGCTCATTCAATCACATCGATGATCATAAAATTGCTTTAAAACACAATGATTGAACACGCGAGCAGATACAAAGCAAAACACAACAAGGAAATAAACAACGAACAACAAAGATAAAAGACCTACCTCAGACACAAACAAAGCCACGCTAACTTTCTGAATCGATTTGCACCCAATATGCCTTCTCTATCTTGATCAATTTGCTCAAATGAACTCTGCTATTGCTCTTCGCACTCTCAGACTTGTGATAATAACAATAATGATTGGCTTTAACCCTTAATAAAGAAAAATATGTGAATTTCTACCTACATCGGCAACCACCATTAATGCATTAAAACGCAATAAAGGCGGAGTCGAAACTGTAAGAGAACGAACACTAGTCTGCAGTGCAACTTCACTCAAAAAGTCAACGACAAAAATTGACGGGGGCAGAACTAAAATGGAAACAAGATCTTAAACTCATAAAATTTCCAAACCTTATTCCCATTCCAACTCCGCGTCCAACAACTAAAAACAAAACAAAAACAAAAACAAAAAGTTAAGTAAAAGACCAACCTAATAAAACAAAACACAAAAACTGAGACAAAACAAACATTAAAATGGAGCGGAGGTGGGATCAGAATTGAATTTGATTTTGCAAATTTTGATAACAACCATCCCAATTCCCACTCCGGCTCTGCTTCCGCCGAAGACCAAAAACAAAGGCAAAGAAAAGACCGTCGGGATAGAACCAAAAACAAGCCTCAAAAGAACCTTCAGAACCCGATTCAACTCTGGTTCCGATTCCGACAGAGAAAACAAAGAAAAACAAAGTATTGGCAAAACTAGACTCCAAACTTTGTTTCAAAAACAACTAAGTACAAAAAACACAAAGGGGGACCCATTTTGACCAAGGCAAAAGATGGGGTGGTTATGCAAGGCATAACAATAGGATGATGGGATTAAAGCTCAGATTATAATGATGAGATTAAAGCTCAAATCAGAATTGGATTGGAGCTTAAATTAGGACTAGCTTAAAGCTTAGATTATGGTCCAGAATAGTCTAGGGGTGATAGGATTGAGAAAAAGCGAAAATTAAAATTTTCAATTTTTTTTTTTTAGTTTTTTCTCTATCGTAGTAAATCGCGTTTTTAGAGGTCTTCAGAGCAGAATTTGGGGTTGAAACTTGCATCGGTCCTTGAAATTGGGCTATTGAAGGCAACCTATTTTAGGGATTGAATTAGTACTCTTAGAGACCTTTCCAACGGTGTAAATGGTTTTGAATTCTGAGCATCGAGTAGAAAGTTATGACCCGACAAGTCAGGGTAAATAAATTCCTAGTTTTTTCTAAAAATTGGATGGTTTGGGTATGAATAGGAAGAGGAGGAATGATTGGATTATGATTTTGGATTGAGGAAGATGTAGGCTAATTGTGGCATGAATGATTGACACTCTGGATTTTGTATGGGAAGCAAATTCACCTTTGTATGTAAGAAATTTGCCTGTCTAGGGAGAGAAAATTAGCCCAAATCTCAGATGACACAAGTAACAGACGAATTTGATGAGTGAATTTGCCTATCTTGGGGAGCAGATTCGTCTGTTCTGGGGGAAAATTCACTTAAATCTGGACTGGTTCAAGGAAACAGGTGAATTTGATGAGCAAATTCGCCTATCTGGATAAGCAAATTCATCCAAACTCTTGCAAATTCGCCTAAAATTAAGATCAAATTTGCCTATTCAGGTAGCAAATTTGCCCAAACTAGAAGCAAATTCACCTAAACTTAAGATCAAATTTTCCTATTTAGGTTACAAATTCACCCAAAGTAGAAGCAAATTTGCCTAAACTAGAGGCAAATTTTCCTAAACCAGAAGCAAATTCGCCTAAACTTAGAGAACAGGTGAATTTGACAACAAGGACATGAAGATTCGCCAAATGGATGGACCTAGACTAGAATGGGACGTAGAATCGCCCTTTTACAAGGAAAAATCACTTGTCTGCAGTGCAAATTTGCCTCTGAAGGCAGGGGCTGACTGTGGAATTGGCCATAAGACACAACAAACAATAGACAAGAGGTTGGACTGACTTAATTAAAAATGAAAGCACTGGTATCATGCAAAGAAGACATGCTAGACAATGCACTCCTAAAATTAGTGATAAGGGTCTCTATCTAGGTTGAACAAGGCTATCTCGTGAGTCCCTGATATACGCATGGTACATGGGGCACAACCATGAACACCAACCCATCACAAGCATGATTCAGGAGTGCCAATGAGGTACTGGAAGCTCGTACCAATTCTACACGTCTTATCTAGGTATCACCCTAGATTCGACGCTTCGCTAGAGACGACGTGACTGGATTGAGGTACATCTTTCACTCTCCCCACTTTATATACCCCGTCGATAACATGTGGTTGGAATCATCCCCCGGGTGATGAAATCTCAGGCAGCCCCTACTAAAGGAAAGAGATACTAGACGCTTCAGATGGTCCCTAGGCTCACATGTAGCACAAGGGGAGAGCTTAGACGCACTAGGACCTCCTAGGTAGACACGACTGGACTAGAGTGAACTATGATTTCTCATCACCTAGGATTGCCAAGTGGCACAAGGGGATTGGATACATCAACATTCCACTCACAAGAACAACAAACAAGTTGATTGACCCTTTAATTAAAGCTATGTGTGCCTAGCTAGTATGAAAAACAACAAACAAACAAACAAGCTGTTCTTGGACTGATCATTCTATAGAAAATGCATTAGAAATTTCCAACCGCCGATCTTGGACAAACGAGAGATAACTGCACAAATCATTAGTGAAACTAGACACACTCACAAACAAACGAGTTAGTGGACCAGTACGCGAAACTAAAACCAAACGATGTCAAAAATTGAAAAAAAACAAGTCTCAAATTTACCTCAGATTCGACTCTGTGTGAAGCAAATTCGCCCCTCCCGACTAGCAAATTTGCCTCTACACTAAGCAAATTCGCCCCTCCACTAAGCAAATCTGCCCAAACTGAAAGGAAAATTCACCCCTCAAGTCAAATTCGCCCAAACAGAAAGGCAAATTCACCCGTCAAGTCAAATTTTCCCAAATTGAAAGGAAAATTCGCCCCTCAAGTCAAATTCGCCTAAACTGTCAATTTCACCTCTTTTCCCAAAAAAAGGCGAATTTGCTTTGTCTGAGCTGAGTGCAAATTCACCTCTATAATTGGAAAAATCACCTATCTTGTCAAGTTTTCCCATTCTCAAATGCAGATTCGCCCCTGTAAGGTGCACATTCGCCCCTTCAAGGCGGATTCTCCGTTGCGTGTAAACCTTGACCTGCAAAACTCAAACAACAATAAGCATAAAATGTTGGACCCATGACGTAGGTCTCACCGAGCGCGCCATAAATGTGTGTAGGTGTTTTTTTCTAGTCTTAAATGCAAAATGAAACGAAATGCAAGCAAGGAAAAACACAAACAACACCTCAAGATTGACCTA